>JAQPPZ010001163.1:0-23393 GCA_028583015.1 Wollemia nobilis | reverse complement strand
AAAGAAACCCCTATCATTGTTAGCGTACATTAGTTTGTCTTTATTTCTTTATTAGATGAACTGTTACACTGTTACAACCATGTAACAGTTTCGTTCAGCCATGACTATTCTCGGCTGTGTAACTCATTATTTAAACAAATCAATGCAATGCAATTCTGTTCATTGTTTAACATGGTATCAGAGCCAGCGATGAGAAGGGAGAGGCTGAAGGCGGAGGAAGCTATCTGAAAAAAATTTTGTTATGAGTTATCTTCAGAACGCAATTTTTTTCAGTGCGTTTTTTTTTTTTCTCCGTCACGTGCTGTGGGAGATTAAAAAAATATATATATAATTTTTTTTTTTCGTGCGCATGTGGACTGTCCACACGCAACAGAGGGAGCCTGCTCGAGGAGGGCCCCCCCGCTGCGGACAGCCGCGAGTGTGGAAGGACTGCGGACGGGACGTCCGCTGTCCCCACTCCCACCCTGCGACGCGATGCAGCCGCGACAGAGCGTGGATGCAGATAGCGTCGCGCTCTGCAGCGCAACACAGCGTCGTGACAGAGCGCAGACGTTGCGCTCTACAGTGCGACACAAAGTCACGACTGCATCCGCGACAGAGCATGGACGTCACGCTCTACAGTGCGACATGTCGCGACCGCGTCTGGGAGGACGCAGAGGGGGTTGAAATTCCACCCCCCTCGGTTGGTGGAGACGGCGCGCAATCGTGCGCGCTCCCCAACGCCACCCCTCCGCACGAGAATTTCAAATTTCCCCCCACGCGGGGTATAAACCCCCCCCTGCGCGCAGTGCGAAACGTGCTCCCCCCCCCTCACGACGAATTATTTAAAAAAAAAAAAAACACGCAGCGGGATCGCGCGGAGGAGAACGAGCGCTTGCGGAGCGGCGGGAGCCGCAAAGCAGCAGCGTCCAAGGAACCGGAGGCCGCAGCAGAGGAGGAGGAGCATTCGGGCGTTGAAAAGGGAGGAGGTTGACTGATCCTCTCGGATCAGCCCGCTGGCTCACGTGGTCGTGAGCCGTGCGGTAAGGCTCAGGGAGCCTGCAGGTCGGGGGTTCAAATCCCGCCGACTCCCCCCAAGGTATAAATTTTTTTTTCAAAGTTTTTTTTAATTATTATTTTTTAATTAAAATTTTTAATTTTAATTTATTTTTTTATAGTTTTTTAAACTTTATAAATTAAAATTTAATTTTAATTTATTTTTTATAAGTTTTAAAACTATATAAATTAAAATTATTTATTTTAATTTTAAATATATAATAATTATTAAAAATGCTTTGTTAAAGAAATTTTTTTAAAGGGGGATATTTTTTCAAAAAATCAAAGGGGGATAGTGAGTAATTTTTTGAAAAATAGCAATTTGGCGAATTGTAAAAGGTGCATTTTCGGCTGTGACCGACACCTTGTGGGTTATTCTTGTGGGCATTTTTTTTGTTGTATGTTGCATATTTCATTTTTGCACTATAACATTAAAAATTAAAATCAAAACACTCCCTAAGTCCCCGGAATAATTAAAACCCATCCGTGCAATTTATTGCACTGACAGCGATCGGTATTTGTGATACCTACGGCCAGCACTTACAGGTAAAGTCTGTCAGTGATTTGGCTCTCTGTATCCGCCGCCTAATATAGTTGCTACAACGACGTACGAGCTTGTTCTCTATAAATCGTCGGGGAGGGATAAGTTTGCCATTTTTGCATTTTTTTACTCCATCCACTACCCTTTATCGCACTTGTGTTTAGGCGTAAATCTGACGAAGTATTCTTCATAGTGTTTAGGGGAAGTTACGCCCCACGCATGAGAAGAATCTTCTATGGTAGGTGCCATCAACAAGGCGATTCCCTTTCAGTACCGCTTATGTTCCACGTATCGTATGATCTCTAAAACTCACCTATAGTCTCCCTCACGTAAGGGCGGGTGATTTTTGTTGATCTTTCTAAATACCTATAGTTTCCCTCACGTAAGGGCGGGTATTTTGTACGGTATATTGGCCTAGCAAAAGGTATATCGAAAGGGGGACCAATTGGTGATATAAGGAACCTTCACTATGGCCGTTGTTGCAAAGTTGATGGCTGATCCGCATCAGTTATTGAAAGGTCCAAATTATACACCATGGAAACATAAGATGAAGGCAATTCTCCAAATGGAAGATTTGTGGGATATTATTACTTGGAGTAGCAACTAGGCCTTCACCAACGGCGGGATCCACGGGTCCTTCGCGAGATCGGATAGCTTTTGACAAGAAAGACGGTCGAGCAAAGGTGCTCATTTTGTTTGTTGTTTCAGATGAAGTGCAACCTCATATAGTTGACAAAGCAAGTGGTAAAGAGGCATGGGATGCCCTTAGAACCATCTATGAGGGAAAGAATGATTCCACCATTCTTCATCTTCAACAACAACTTCATAATCTGAGTTTGAGGCAGGGTGAAACAGTTGAACTCTTTACGTGCAGTGTATGAGTTGAAAGAGAAATTGAGTTCTTTGGGAGATACTGTGGACGAAAAGCTTCTCATTTCACTTGTGATGAGAGCTTTACCTTCTTCATTTGATATGTTGATAACCTCCATCCAGGTGTCTCAACGACAAATTACCTACATCGAGTTGGTCAATCTGCTTCAACAACGGGAGGCACGCCAACTTCACAAGGATGATTCTTCCAATACAGCCCTATACACCAACAGGCGGGGTTCTAGGAAGAAAGGTAATGGGCAAAAAGGAGGCAACTTTCAGAAAGGAGGAAATTCTCAACAGGATACGAAAGGAAAAGGCAAACAACCTCAAGAGAAGAAGAGGTGGTGCAAGATCCGTGAGAAAGACAACCATGACACCAACAGGTGTTGGCATAAGAACAAGGAGAAAGGCCAAAACAAACCACAAAATAAAAACAAGCAACCCCGGGTGAATGTTCTTGTTGAAGAATCGACTCGGATTACGAATGGGCACATAAGGTGCTCATGACTACCACAGATTCCACACAGAGGGATCCTATTTGGTATGTCGATTACGGAGCTAGCAAACATATGACTGGCGACAGATCGTGGTTTGAATCATTTGTGGCCAAAGAGGGCAAACCTGTCACCATTGCTGATGATAAAACCTACGGGGTTCAGGGAGAGAGTACAGTTTCAGTCACTCTTCACGATGGCAAGTGTCAGATTGACAAAGTCCTCTATGTTTCGGGATTGGCCAACAATTTGTTGTCAGTGACACAAATCCTGGATAGAAATATGGTTGTCAACTTTCGTGTTGAGAATGGAAAGAAGTGTTGTACCATTACCAGGAAGGGTAAGCGGTTGCAACGACTTCATATAAGCACGGCTTATTTGCACTAGATGCTATCTCTACTCCACATGTTGCCATGGTTGTCTCTACCAAGGAGGCAACTTCCCTATGGCACAAGAGATATGGGCATCTTAGTTACGGCTACTTACTTGAGCTCGGCAAGTATGAGATGGTAAAGGGTCTTCCTTCCCTTTCCGCCACATTGCCAGTGTGCTCTGACTGCTTGGCGGGAAAGCGGCATAGAGTACCATTTGAGAAGAGCTCTACAAGAGCACGAAAACCTATGGAGTTAATTCACACCGATCTGTGCGGTCCTTTCACACCCAACAGTTGTGGAGGGAAGAGGTACTTTCGGTTATTCGTAGATGACTACTCACGAAAGATGTGGGTTTTCTTTCTCCAGCTGAAATCTGAAGCTTTCGCATTCTTCCGGCGAGTTCAAGAAATCCGTTGAGAAGGAGTCGGGAGCTTCTATTAAAACCCTCCGCTCGGATCGAGGGGAGAGTTTACCTCTAATGAATTTTTGCATTCCTAGATAAGCATGGAATCAAGAGACAGTTAACAACTGCCTATACTCCTCAGCAAAATGGAGTTTTTGAGAGAAGGAACCGTTCTATCATGGAAATGGTTCGTTGTATGCTCACAGGAGCTACTCTTGGGCAACAATATTGGGCAGAAGCTGTCACCACTGCAGTGTATCTGTTGAATAGGGCACCCACAAAGGCCCTAAAAGGAATGACTCCACGGGAAGCATGGAGTGGTCGAAAACCCTCCATATCTCATCTACGTATTTTCGGATGTCACGCTTTCATGCACATACCGAAAGAGAAAAGGAAGAAGCTAGATGAGAAAACATTGAGATGTATTTTTCTTGGTTATTCTGAGCACTCTAAAGGATATCGGTTGATAGATCCTTTGACCAAGAAAATTCATATCAGCAGAGATGTTGTCTTTGATGAAGCTTTCACATCACAGAGCACATCTAAAGTACACCAAGATATTGTGGAAACTAAGGAAGAGAAGATTCCTTCGTCAACACAGACAGGAGGTCCTTCTACATCTTCTTCAACTCCATCGAAGAAGAATCCTAAATGGTGTACAAATACAATCAGAGACGCAAATTTATCCACTCCTCCCAATTTGAATTTGGATAGACCTCGTACACGCAGTATGGCTCAAAAGGAAAAGAAGCCAAAGAAAGCGGTGAGGTTGATGATCTTTGTCAATCTTTTGAGGAACTTTCTGTGACTCCAAGTACCGAAGTAGAGGATATGGATATTGATGATGACGGGGCATTCATGTCTACCATAGATGGTCTTGAACTGCATCGGTGCAAGATGCTCTCGGTGAGCCTCGGTGGAAGGCCGCTATGGATACCGAGTATGAGTCTTTGATGAAGAATAAAACTTGGAAGCTTGTTGATTTGCCGCATGGAAAGAAACCCATTGGCTGCAAATGGGTATATAAAGTCAAGTACAAGGGAGATGGAACAATTGATAAGCATAAGGCCCGTCTTGTTGCAAAGGGCTATGCTCAAAAGAAGGCATTGACTACGAGGAAACTTTTGCACCTTTTGCTCGGATGACCACAATTCGGGTTATGTGTCCTATGACAGCACAATATGGGTGGAAAGTTCATCAGATGGATGTCAAAAGTGCCTTTCTAAATTGTGATCTCCAAGAAGAAGTCTATATGACTCGGCTGAAGGATTTGAAGTGGAAGGCCAAGAGCGAGAAAGTTTGCAAATTGGTCAAATCCTTGTATGGTGCAGAAACAAGCTCCTCGAGCTTGGTATATAAAAATGGACAATCACCTTATGCGGCATGGATTTAAGAGATGTCCATCAGATGCAAACCTCTATTTCAAGAAACAGGGTTATGAGATAGTGTTGCTTGTACTCTATGTGGATGATCTGCTCATTACGGGGAGTTCGGAAACTATGATCTCTCTTGTCAAAAGAAACTTGTGCAAATCTTTTGAGATGACGGATCTCGGACTTCTCCATTACTTGTCTTGGTGCAGAATTCAGCCGGAAGGAGCACTCCATCAAAGTGTCTCGGAAAAAATATGCCAAGACATTCTTTGGAAAAATATCGCATGAGTGATTGCAAGCCAATGGCAACTCCGATGGAGAATGGACTTGAGTTATCGCGATATGATGACTCACCTCGGGTAGATGGTACTCTCTATCGACGGTTGATTGGGAGTCTCATATATCCGACCAATACTAGGCCGGATCTCGTATTTCTTGTCAACTATCTTTCGAGGTTCATGCGGGAGCCTAAGACCACTCATTGGAAAGCAGCAAAACGTGTTCTTCATATGTCCAGTGGTACTATGGAATATGGCCTAGAATACAAGAGGAACAACAAATTCTTCTTGCAAGGATACACGGACTCCGACTATGCCGGATCATTTGATGATCGCAAGTCAACTTCTGGATACATTTTTCATCTGGGATCCGGTCCTGTCTCTTGGCACAACAAGAAGCAACAGGTGGTTGCTATTTCATCAACAGAGGCAGAATATCGCGTCGCACGTGAAGCTATGTGCGAAGTGATATGGTTACGTCGCATTCTGACAAGTATGGGCCATCCATCAAAATCTCCAATACACTTGTTTTGCGACAATCAGGGTGTTTTGAACCTCGTCAAGAATCCAGTCCATCATGAAAGAACAAAGCACATTGACACACAATGTCATTTCATTCGAGATGAAGTTCCAAAGCACCGAATTCAGCTTCGACACATTCCCACCGATGCTCAAGTTGCGAACATTTTCACTAAGGCACTTGGACGTGTCAAATTTGAATTGTTTCGCAGCTCACTTTGTATTGCAAAATAATGTAAGGGGATGTTAGTATAGCTATTAGTTATTACATTACCCAAATAATGTAATAAAGGGGGATGTTAGCGTACTGTTCATTAGTTTGTCTTTATTTCTTTATTAGATGAACTGTTACACTGTTACAACCATGTAACAGTTCCGTTCAGCCGTGACTATTCCCGGCTGTGTAACTCATTATTTAAACAAATTCAATGCAATGCAATTCTATTCGTTGTTTAACATAATTAAGTATTTTACAAAACCTATCACTTGTTAAACTCTTTTTAAATGGAGTAGCAAGTTTAGATGTGCAATCCCTAGGTACTTTTTATTTCTTAACTCAACTAATATTAAATTATGGCATGTATGTGGAAGATGGCGGAACACTTTTTTTATAATTGGATATTTAATGCTTTTTATTTTTAAATGTTATTTTTAATTAAAAGATGTGTGTTGTTCCTCTTTAACACAACACTTGAGTTATGAATTTTTTACATGTTTAAAAATAATTATTGTTATGATACTTTTAAAAATGTATTTAATATATGTAATATAAATAATTAATTTAAAATAAAAAATACAAATATTAATATAATAAATAAATTTTAAAATTTCTATATTAATATATTTTTAATAAGGTTAAATTCCTTATTGATAAGTATAATAAGTATAGCCTAGGTTCCAATATCATGGGCATGCCCAGTCATAGCCGGTAACCCGATCAGACTCCTCTGCATGTTGCACTTGATTGATGACGACGATCTGTTTCCTCCTTGTTCTGCGGTCCCCCTTCATGCCACATGTCGAACCAAACTGATGAAGATAGTGCGAACCCTGTGCATTCGGTGGTCCCCATATCACGTCGGGTTACTGAAAGCACGAGATTTCGGGCGAAGGAAACACTAATTGCGATGCATTCAAAATCAAATACGCTTAAGTCCTAGAAATGTAAATTGCATGAAATGAAAGAAACGCATTGGAAGAGACACAAGCAAATGGAGAAAACACAGCCCTTTCATTAAACTTTCTTGATCTCTGTTACAAATACGCCTCCTCCCTTTTCAGGGGCTAGGAGCGTTAAAAGAATTTGACTACAATCGAGACTTAAGGTTCCTCTTTCCGCGTGCCCACACTTGAAATGGACGGGCCAAGATGATGCCGCCGCTGATGTCGATGAGTCCTTGACCTCTGCTGCTCCTCCTGCGAACAAAGAAACAACGAAGATGTCAGTAGCACCTGCTGCACATAAGAAGTGTTTGTTCTCTAAAATCGCCAAAAGATGCATGCAAACATTTGTCTGAAACAGTGAGTAAAATGACTCTAAATGACCTGAAAACCTGACAGAGGACAGAAAACATCACCAGAAGGCCACTGCCACTGAGACAGTCGGCCAATCTGCCTTCAACTGGAATTCGTCCCTAGGCAGGACGAATTCTGACTGCTATTCGTCCCTGGGTGGGACGAATTCTTCTGTGTTGGAAAAGCCGACCTGATGCTGCTCCAATGTCGAATCTCGAGACCTCCAAAACACCTGCAAACAGAGGGGTTATGTAATTGGGGCCATTTTGGGACGACCCAGATGGTCGGATTCTCCCAATTTGGCCTCTATCCTCGGGAATTCGATATCGCCACCTGCAAGTTAGTGAAACAACAAAGCGACACAAAGCATGATAAAATCTGATCAAAATGTTATGAAATTGAAGCTATGAATTCACCAAACAGAATAACATGAGATGCAACATGAACAAGTAATCTAGAATGCTTTTGGAATAAAACTTAGAAAGTGCGGGGGTGCCCAAGTGGGCCTCCCACCGTTGGCACTTGATCTTGGCGCCAATCCACTAGGGATGGGCCCAAAACCTCTTAGGATTGGGGTGTCGGCAAATTGGTTGATTCAGGTGTCCATATGTTGGATTTGGGTCAGATTCAAGCTTCCAAAAGCCACCCAACAACCTCCCTTGCAAAAGAGATTGGTGGATGTGAGAAGGTGAATCAAAGGGGATGCAAGTGGGTGTTCAACTCGGCAGCACTTCGTTGCTTGAAATCTCCTTCAATCTGTCCTTTTGGGTGAGAAAAGTCCCACCTTTTATAGACCCATGGGGTCTCTTTTGAGAGGGAAGCACAAATGCCATGTGTTGGTCATAGGTGCCATGTGGCAATCATGTCTTCCCATGAGGGAGGGGAGTCCTCCATTGACTTGGGCTCTCATATCTGCCCTTGTGACAGTCCTCTAACGGCCTATCTATCCACCCACACACGCGTGCGAGGCAGGAGTCATCAACTGACTGTCCTGGGCTGCCACTTGGCACCATTCTTCTTTTTGCCCGTTAAACTTGGAATTCGTCCCTGGGTGAGACGATTTCAGAATTCGTCCCTGGGTGAGACGAATTCCAGTTAGTATTCGTCCCTGGGTGAGACGAATACTGAGCAAAGTGTCTAAATGTGCCAAATTGCTTCTTGACCTTACAAAATTGCTATGAAAGTGGTTAGGACCATTGTTTGACCTCTGAGGGCTGCCCTGGGGGCTGTGTTTGTCAAAGCGATCAGTGTTTGCAGTCACATAATCGGATTGGTGCTGTTTTGGTGTCTACAGATGCCCCTTTTTGGGATGCGCTGTGCATAGCGCAGCGCCGAGCAAAAATAGATAACCAAAGCACTAATGATTAGGGTTTCTTGGTAACCTAACCAACTTTTGATGCCCCAAGCATGGAAAGGGCATGCATTCTTGAATCCTTGCTTCTGACGAGCTAAGGAGTTTGATTTCAAGTGTTAACCTATTTTGGTGAGGTGTGACTTGAACTTGGACATTGATCAGTCATGATTAGGCAAAGGGCGCAACCTTTTATCCTCAGGGGAACCTTGTGTTCATGATTCACGAAATGCCAAGTGTTTGATTGATTTGATTGTTGCTTGTTTACTGCCCCAAGCAGGAGCGTGATTGTCTTTGTCAATGATTCTTTGAATGCATGTCGTTTTCCTTAATTGGGTGTGTGATTGTTGATTGGTGACTAAGTGTGACTACCCCCTCAAGCGACGAATCGATGAGGGAATGACCTTCATGAGAAAAGCGACGAGTCGCTTGACCCAAGATGACTTGTGCAAGGGTGCCTTTAGATGGTTTATCGTTAAGCATGTGCAATTTTTCCAACATTTGGACCTATTTTTGGTGGGTGTTAACCCTTTTGGTGATGCCATAATGGGGTGAAATCATCAAAACCCATCTTCCCGTGGAGCGGTCCGGCTATGGTAGCCTTCTTGGGGAAGTAGGAGAGTGACAATTTGAACCCTGACATCGATTTTCTATGCCAAGAGGTTAAGTGCAAGAGCACTTGTGTCCGGCAATGCTTATTGCTTTGTTTTTGTGTTGCATTTATTTTGTTGTTTTTGTTGTTTTTTTGTGACACCATTTGGGGATTAAATTGTCGAAAATCCGTCCTCCGTGGAGCGGTCCGGCTATGGTAGCCTTCTTAGGGAGTAGGATAGTGATAATGTAAACCCCGACATCAATTTTTCTATGCCAAGAGGTTAAGTGCAAGAGCACTTGTGTCTAGCAATGTTTATTGTTGTTGTTGTGTTTGATTTTCTTGTTGTTTTTGAGTGGGCTTTGACCTATTTGTGACGTCATTTGGGGGTGAAATTGTCGAAAATCCATCTTCCGTGGAGCGGTCCGGCTATGGTAGCCTTCTTAGGGAGTAGGATAGTGACAATGTAAACCCGACATCAATTTTTCTATGCCAAGAGGTTAAGTGCAAGAGCACTTGTGTCGGCAATGTTTATTGCTTTTTGTTTGTGTTGCATTTATTTGTTGTTTTTGTTGTTTTGATTTTCTTTGATCTTATGCATGATGGTTGATGAATATGGATGTATGCATGTTGATTTATTTTGATGGATGCATATGCTATGATGAATACAAATGTTTTTGATTTATATGTGATATGCAGATATGAAATGGATGAATGAGATTTGTGATGTTTGGCTATGGCACCATAGACTGTTTAGAACTCTGTTATTTTGTTTTTAGGCGATTGTTGTGATGCATGACTTTGTATGTATACATGTGGTTTTTCTTTTTTGTATTTTTTGATGGTATTGTAAGGATGAAAAGTAGCGCAGTTGGTTTAGAAATGTAGCTAAGGTTTTCTGAGACTCAGACGGTTTTAACTCACTAGCCACGACTGTACTTTATCTTACAAGACTTTTGAACAAGGTATGAATCGGACTTGTTTTTGACCAAGCTATTTCACATCCCTGTGTGTGCAATTGAGTTCATTTATGTGGTATTTATCAGGATACCGCCAGTGCCAGATGGGCTTTCAACCGAACCTGTATTGAGGATCACCTAATTAGCTCCACTAACTCCTTTGTTGTATTTAGTTAGATTAATCTGCGGTGTTATCCAGGATGCCATAAGCTAGCTCATCCACATGCAAACATTGATCTGTACGCAAGTTAATGTGACAGATATATCGTCATGCGAGAGGTTTACCGCCAGTTATCGATAGGCTATCAACCAAATCGGTACTGAGGCTTGCCTTATGACCTTTTAGAATGCTGAGAGTTCCAAGGATTCAAGTTCCACTCCCTTCTTTTCTTCAATTGTATTGGGATACTTGCTCGTTTGTAGTGATAAGATCACTTGTTTATTTTGATTTGTTTTTCTTTTGAGCAAGGGATTGGGGAGATGGAGTGATGAAAATCACTATCGTTTGTGCCGTTTGATGTGTGCACTGTATGATGTCAAATATTTGATTTTTGACATTTTGCAAATTTTTGATGTTTTGCAACTATTGAGAACTAGGGATTCTTAGGGAATTGGGTAGGGAGGATGCTTGTCCTTTTGCCAACTCTCAGCATTCTTGGGGTCATTCGCACAGGGGGATGAGCAAGATAACCGTTTCGCTTTTGGTGACCTGGATTACTGTGCAGGTTTCATCTTTCGTTCACACAACTTAGGAATTGTTTTATGTGTTTTAATTTGTGTTGGGATGTTACGTAACAAGGTGTATTTCAAGTATGACTCTACCTTCGTAAAATCTGTTTGACTTGATACATTACATGGCTAAAGAGCAAAATGATGATTGAATCATGAAAACTCTTGATACATTAAAAGACCACTGACTCTAGTGTGGTAAAAGCAATGCATGGTGTTTTTGTTGTTTTTGTAAAATGGAACAGTGTGGAATAAGATGGACTAGTAGAGCAATTACAGCCTATGGTGCCTTTGACCTATACGACCACAAATATGCAATGTATGGATGCAATGCTTAATGCAGCTACATATTTTTGTATTTTTGATGGATTGATTTTTGTGAATATGAATATGAGGTGCGAGAAGAGCTCTCGATTGATGAATTTGAGTATGCCTAGATATGAGATGCAAATTTTTGTTGTTTTTGATTATTTTTTATTTTTTGACCAAGTGATTGTGGACATCCTTGGAGCATTTTGGTGACCAAGTGATTGCGATAATCCTTGGAGCTTTTTGGGTGACCAAGTGATTGCGATAATCCTTGGAGCTTTTTGGGTGACCAAGTGATTGCGATAATCCTTGGAGCTTTTTGGGTGACCAAGTGATTGCGATAATCCTTGGAGCTTTTTGGGTTGACCAAGTGATTGCGATAATCCTTGGAGCTTTTTGGGTTTGACCAAGTGATTGCGATAATCCTTGGAGCTTTTTGGTTTGACCAAGTGATTGCGATAATCCTTGGAGCTTTTTGGGTTGACCAAGTGATTGCGATAATCCTTGGAGCTTTTTGGTTTGACCAAGTGATTGCGATAATCCTTGGAGCTTTTTGGTTTGACCAAGTGATTGCGATAATCCTTGGAGCTTTTTGGTTTGACCAAGTGATTGCGATAATCCTTGGAGCTTTTTGGTTTGACCAAGTGATTGCGATAATCCTTGGAGCTTTTGGTGTTTGACCAAGTGATTTTATGGATCCTTGGAGCATTTTTGGGATATGGCTCTCTTAGATATAAAATGGTCGCAAATGACTGATATTCAAGGGTTCTGTTTCCTTGATACCATCAAGAGAAGCTAGCCGGTACGTCCCGGGTCCTATTTTGCTATCAATGACATATGGACCTAACCAATTTGCCGTGAACTTGTCCCTTAGGTGGGACGGCAAATTAGAGTTCTGTTGGTTTTCCTTCAAAACCAAATCACCAACCCGAAAGTCCCTTAGGTGAACTTTCATGTTGTAAGCTTTCTTAAGCCGCTCTTGATAGATACGTAAGTGCTCGAGAGCATTCACGCGTCGTTCGTCAAGCAACGTAAGTTGGTCTAACCGGGCCTGCCGTGCAGTGTCATCATCGATGAACTCCTGCATTGATATGCGAAGGGAAGGAATTTCCAACTCGAGAGTCTGAGCCATACACGAGCGAAAATGGAGTTGCCCCAGTTGGCGTCCGAATGCTAGTGCGGTAAGCCCAAAGGGCAAGTGGGATTTGTATGTGCCAATCCTTATGACTGTCTGTGACTGTCTTTTTAAGGATGGCCACTAGTGTTTTGTTTGATGCCTCTGCTTGCCCGTTTGCTTGCGGATAATAGGGCGTTGAAAAGTTGTGCTGAATTTTGTACTTTGTGGTCAAAGCACGCACGTCTTTGTTCTTGAATGATGGCCCATTATCCGATATTATTTTGGATGGAATACCAAAATGACATATGATGTTATGCAAGATGAACTCCACAATGCGGGGTCCTTTCGTTGAGGTTAACGGAATTGCTTCCACCCATTTAGTAAAATACTCTGTGGCCGTTATGATAAACGTGTGACGGCCTGACGATGCAGGGGAGATCTTTCCGATTAGATCGAGGCCCCACTACGAAAATGGCCAAGCAGACTGGACTGTCTGTAGGGCCTGGGAAGGTACGTGCATCAAATTGGCATGATGTTGACATTTCACGCACTTCTTGACATATTCGCAACAATCTCGCTCTAAAGATGGCCAATAATAGCCCATGCGAAGAATGCGCTTTGCGATGGCCATACCACTAAAGTGGCCACCACATGTACCGTCGTGCGCTTGGGCGACTGCCCAAGTGGACTCTTGCTGGTCCAAACAACGAAGAAGAATTCCGTCATAGCTGCGACGATACAAAATGTCTCCTATCAAGACATACTTAGCCGCTTTCTGCTTGAATGTTCGTTTTGCGGCGTGCGTCAATCCAAAGGGAAGATTACCTAACTTGAGGTAGTCTCTAATGGGTAAATACCAGTCCTGTTGATCGAAAACCTCGACAGTATGAACAGCCAATCCCTTTCGAAGTTCTTCCCTAACAAATGCTGAATGGGATAGAACTTGTAAGAATAGCGTTGTGTTGCTATTAATGGGAGTGGGGGAAAACAAGGACCCCCAGTTGGCACGTTTCAGACGATCTCGGATTCGAAAGAACTTATCCGAGGATGGTTCAATCTGGATCATGTGGATTCCTGGCGTCAAGTCTGAGCTTGCACGCTCCATCACGGATTGCGATAAGGTTTTGACTTGAATGGTTGTCATATCACCGGAAAGGTCTTGCGGGATTAATGACCCCAAGGAGGCCATTGTGTCCGCAAAATGATTCGATGATCGAGGGAGTGCCTCGATGTCATACCACTCAAGTTTTGCCAGGAATTTGTCCACGAGGGCTTTATAGGCCTTCAGAACTGGGCATTTGCATTGATATACCCCTTTGACTTGATTGACTATTAACAGCGAATCACCAAAGATATTCAATCGTTTGATGTTCATGGCGATTGTTGTTTGAAGACCTAGGAGCAAGGCTTCATATTCTGCATTATTGTTGGTGCACTGGAAGTTTAATTTAAATGACAGGGGCATTGGAGCGCCCTGCGGTGTGAAGAATACAATTCCCGTGCCACCACCTTGCTCGCATTTAGAACCATCGAAGAATAGGGTTATGTCGGCCTGTGACTCAGGCTCATCAGAATCTGGCGATTCTGAGACATGGAAGACCCCATCATCGGGTAGTTCTATGACCAGAGGCTGATCGTCTTCAAGAGGAGCCTCTGCTAGTTGATCGGCTATGACTTGTCCTTTGATAGATTTTTGCCCAATGAACTCAATGTCAAATTCCGTCAACAACATGATCCATTTCGCCGTGCGACTACTATGATAAGTACGACTCATCATGTATCGCAATGGATTCTCCTTAGACACAACATACGTAGTGTTGCTCAGCATGTAGTGGCGTAGCTTTTTGGTAGCAAACACCACTGCCAAGCAGAGTTTCTCAACGTATGCATAGTTAAGTTCGTAACTGACCAGGGTGCGGCTAAGATAGTAAGTAGCCTGTTCTTTGTGAAGTTCATTCTTTTGGGCTAGCATGGCGCCCAGTGCCACCTCAATAGCTGAGATGTATAAGTAGAACGACACTCCTGGTCTAGGTGGTGCCAATACTGGCGGCGAAGCCAAGTATTGTTTGATTTCGTCAAAGGCCGATCGGCACTCGTCATCCCAGTGAAATGTGACCCCCTTGTGCAATAATTTGTTCATGGGTCGGCATTTGTCAGATAATTGCGCTATGAAGCGTTTAATCGACGCGACCTTTCCTTGCAGACTTCTGAGCTGCTTGATAGTAGTTGGGGGAGCCATTTCAAGGATTGCCTTGACTTTCTTTGGGTCCACTTCGATGCCTCGTTTTGAGACTATAAAACCCAAGAGTTTTCCAGATGTGACGCCAAATACGCACTTCTTGGGATTCAATCGACCTTATGCTCTATGAGGCGATCGAGAATCTTGCTTAAGTCACCGAGATGATCTGAGCGCAAAAGAGACTTGGCTAACAAATCATCCATGTAATCTTCCATAGTTTTGTGCATGTAATCGTGGAAGATATATGTCATGGCACGTTGGTAGGTAGCGCCAGCATTTTTAAGGCCAAAAGGCATGACCTTATAACAAAATGTCCCCCAAGGCGTTGTGAACGCCGTTTTAAGTTGGTCTTCAGGATTGATACGAATTTGATTGTATCCTGAGAAGCCATCCATTAGGGAGAGCATTTCATGACCTGCTGTAGCGTCTACTAGCGCGTCGATGCTTGGCAAGGGGAAATCATCCTTAGGACTCGCTTTGTTTAGGTCTCAAAAATCGGTGCATATGCGAATCCTCCCGTCGGGCTTCTTGACGGGAACCATGTTGGACAGCCATGGCGGATAATCCACGCAGATGACAAACTGTGCATCCAACAGCTTTTGCAATTCATCTTTGACCATCAAGGCCACTGTTGGGTGCATCTTTCGTAGTTTTTGCTTTACGGGCTTGATTGTCGGATCAAGCGTTAAATTATGCGTGACTAGCTACGGGTCTAGTCCCGGCATGTCTCTGTATGACCATGCAAAAACTTCCTTCTTCGCTTTGAGAAGGGCGATGTATTCGGCTTGCTCTTCGGGGGAAAGACTTACCCCCAACTTGATAATCTGTGGATTCGTTGGGTCTAAGCCGATGTCTACGTCAGTCGTTTCCTCGACTGACATGTGGGATCCGTCCTCCAACTGATGTGGAGTTGGGATCAAATGGATATCATTAGCTGAGTTTAGATCTACGTTTGGAACCTCGGGTCCCTCTTCAGCCTGAAAAATATCTTGAGTTGTCCTTGGGGTGGAATGAAGCATTTCACCGAAAGGCCAGTACTCTGATGGTGATAAAGGTGAATTGACGCGATCCCAGTCGATGGCATCTATGTCTAGGTGCAATGATTGTGATGGATCGGCCGGATTGCGGATGGGTGCGGTCAAATCAATGGAGATCATGTGGATGGAATGAATTTGGTCTCCAGAACCGTGGGTGTGATAACTCGATTCTTTTAGATGCTCCCTATACTCTGGATCTGGCTCTACGGGAACGGGCATGAATGGATCTTCCCTAGGTGCGAATTCATCCCTATTTGCGAAAAGGATGGCAGGGTCTTTTCTCGGCACTGATGTCATGATGGGATCTCGAGGTGGACGATGCTCATCTTGAATTTGGAGCCATGGATCCAATACTTGGTCCCACCTTGCAGGGTCTACCCACCATTCATGCCCTAGCCGTATGCCCATCTGTCCCATTAGATCTTCATGAGTTAAAGGGCGGTGATGTCGTCGCGCATGTCTGAGATAGTCCATCTCAGTCTCATCTTCTGAATCACTTTCGGAGACCCAAAAATGTTCATTCTCTTCAGACAACTGTTGCTTGCGACGTTGAGGACTCTCCTTGTTCCAGTAAGTTAATCTGGTCCCATTGTGGTTGTTCCACTCTTGGTGGAGGGACCTGATTCCCTTGACACTGTATTGTTTCATCTGGAACCTCTAAGGGGAACAGCTTCAAAAAGATGTCCGGAAGTCGTTGATGTTCTCTTTGAGGATTAATCTCTGAACTTTCGCCTCTCTCTAGCAAAGGAGAGGGATTACTGCTATTTCCAAGGGTGTTTGTTGACCATGGGAGGTAGTCTCCCAATGTGTATTCTGTATTTGGATTGGCATACGGATCTTGTGCCAATCCCCCCTTGTTGCCTATTTCTAGGCCTTGCATATTTTCAACCAAGATGTCTAAGGGCAGGGGGTGGTTGAACCCTACTCCTGACTTGTCATATGGCATCTGATATCTTGGTTGGCAAAGGACCCGCATCCCTTGCTCATATCTGCCTAGCCCGTATCCATGCCAATTGCATTGGCCGAGATATTTTAGGGCAAAGTCTGGGTTTGACAGATAGTTGATGTTTTCAACAAAAGGCTCTTCGTCTGCTTCCTTTTGTTGGCATGGTTCAAGACCATGATCAAGGCCCCCATACACGAAATTCGTCTGGTTTGGAGGGTAGCCTAGAGGAACAACTGTCCCTATGGGAAGGCGAGGTCTTCCCATGTCTTGTACTGACTCCAATGCTGGCGTCGCCACAACATTTTGCACTAAATATTCCCCCAGGCCCGTACTGGCCATTTCAACAGTGATTGTTGATGATTGGGTGGGAGGAAACGGTAGTCCTTCCTGAGTCCATTCCATGTTTGGTGGTTCAGGAGTCTTAGTTTCTGTTGTGCTGAGGTGTTTCTTCCGTTGATACCGTTGAGATTGTGGGCAACCTTTCTTCTAAGGGTTTAACCTCTTCCATGATCTGTTTTCCCTTGTCCTTCTGTTTGGCCATGATAGGTGGCGTTGATGATGAAGGAGCAGATGATGAAGTTTCACCTGGCTGGGATTTTGCCTTGTTGGTCACCAGTGGTGCCTGCGGTATTGGACCCCTGTTTAGATGGATTTAACTGGAAATCCAAATGCGTTGAAGGGAGGGTCGATTGAGGCATGAATTGTACCGCATTGCAATACTTGAAGGGCTCTAAGTCCATTGGGACTACATGTATTTCTCCTTCATAAGCATACTTTAAGCACTGGTGGGCGATCGAAGGGACACACTTCATGTCCCTGATCCAAGGCCGCCCTAGCAGTATATTATAAGCCATCTCGCCTTCTAACACATGGCACAGTGTAGGTATTGATTTTTGTCCTACCTGGATAGGCAGAACAACTGTGCCGACTGTCGAGCATATTGCATCGTTGAAAGCTCGCAGTGTGTACGTGGAGGCTGTGATGTGAGAGGCTGGCAGCTTCAAATGTTTTAAGGCTGCGGTGGTAATGATGTTACTGGACGAGCCAGTATCTACCAACACTCTCTTGTACGGAATCCCGTTGACCCGCGCGATAACGTGCAGGGGTGGATCTGCCATGTCATTCGATATCGTTTTGACCTCATCTTCTCTGAATGTGATGACCGGCTCCGTACATTGTTTCACATGTCCCACGAAGTTGTTGAAAGAATTTGCTTCATGAGGTTGTAATTCGATGGCTTTTAAAATGTCCATAAGAGCTTCCCTATGGGGTGCTGACTGTTGAATAAGCTCGTAAATGGACAGCCTAGCCGATGTGGTCCGCAAACTCTGCGTGAGTTTGGTCCGTATCGTGACCTCGGGTCTAGGCGGAGGCAAGCTGCGTTGGGCGTTGTTGAGGCTGCGATGTTGTCGGAACTTCCCTCGTAGCTACCTCGGGGGCAAGCTGTTGGGTACCTTCTGTTCCTTGTCACTATGCTAATCATTCCCACAAATCCTTGCATGGGAAGATTCTGTCGCACCTCGTTAATCTGGAGTGGTTTTGCCTGTGCCTCGTGGGCAGGCAAAGGGTCCTTGAATACCCCCATTTGTTGATTGTTTGGCGCTATGGGGTTGTCCACGGCCAATGTTCTATTGTCGATCAAATCTTGGATTAATTCTTTGAACTTCCAGCATCCATTCAAGTCGTGTCCTCTGCGCCTATGGAATCTACAATACAATTCCTCTCTGTATCCCCTAGGCTTAGGAGCATTAGGGTCTATATTTTGGATTTCTGGCAGAGTGACTAAATTTGCCGCTGACAAGCGGTCAAATAGGGAGTCCCTGGACTCCGTGTAAGGGGTGAATTGTCGCCTAGGGCGACGCTGCTGATTCTGCTCCTGTCTTCTATTATCTCTTTCATAAGCAGGAGGCACTGCCTGGTAATTAGCCTTTTGAGGCTGCATTTCTTGCACAGGCGCGGGAACATTTATCGCAACTTGGTTGACTGCAGCATGTTGTGATTGCGTTGTCCCGATTTTAGTGGTTTTATTCCACTCTTTCTTTTTAGGCTTGGCGATTGCGCCTTCGCCTATCTTAATCTCTTCTATAACTCTGGCTTGCGCCAAAGCTTCTTCTAAGTTGTCGTATTGTCGCAGCAACAATAGACCAGAGATTGATTTTAAGCAACTTTTTGCGAACATCTGCGTGAGATCAGACATAGGGGGATGGTAGGGTAACTTAGAAAGCAAAGCTCTCCATCGATTCCCATATGCTGCCATTGTTTCTTCCTCAAATTTCTCGAGGCTCGCCAGATCACTCAGTGATGCCTTCTTCCTTGTGTTGAAGGCAAAGCGTTCAAGAAACGCATCTACTAATTGATCTAAGTTGCTTATGTTGTGTTTAGGTAGTTGTGTGAACCAATCCGAGGCAGGGCCTGCGAATGTGGTTATGAATGTTCTAAGCAACAATGCGTCATTATCTTGGATGCCGAAGCATTGGCTTAGAAATCTTGTAACGTGTTCTTGTGCGTCCTCTTCACCTTTAAAGATTGCCAATTGAGGCAACTTGAAGTGCTCGGGGTAAAGAGGTGTAGGCACTGAGGGATGCACCGGATTACTGCGGAGTTGACGTAATGTGGGTTTTTGATGCCCAACAGCTTTTGTCTCCACAGACTCCAAACGCTCTAATAGCGCTTGGTATGCATCGAAAGATTTTATTTCTTCCTCTCTTGTTCGCTCCCGTTGTAAGTTATGGTAAACTGGGGGCCTATGGAGGGGTGGCCGAATGGCAATCCTCCTGCCTTGATGGGGAGTTTCAGCATATTCTATTTCTGGTTCGTACTCCTCATAAAGTTCTTGAGGAGTCTCTGGGCGAGACCTATGACCTTGATCGAGTCCTCGCTGAAGGTACCCATCATTGTTTCGGGGAGTGGCCTCCCTCTCGGGTCTATAAGGTCTCGGAGGCAAAGCTTGACGAGGTCGTGGAGACCTGTCCTGCACCAACGAATTATGCCTCTCATATTGTTCGGCCCTTTGGATGCGAGGGGTTGGCTCCCTCTCAGGTAGTTCATAGCGTAACTCATCCGCTTCGCGTTGCATGCGCTCTCTATCCAAGCGGTGTCGGTACTCTATCTCCTGATGACTTTGTTTAAGCCGCATGATTTGGGCTTGACGGGTGGCCTGTCTAGCAACTATCGGGTCAATTTGGTCTACCCTATTTTGCTCAGGAGGTTCGAATGTTTCTCCTATGTGTTTGCCTCGAGTTTGCTGATCTAAAGTTTCAATGGGTCGCTTCCCTCTGTCGAGGTGGGCGACATGTACTCGAGGCTCTGGCCTTGATGTATGATCATGATACCTAGCAAGTGCGGAAACGCAAGGTTCCCACGTTGTTTGTTGTCCTCGAGGAATGCGATGGCTTTCCTCGTACTCTCTTTCATGGGTTTGGACGGGGCGGGCGGAGTTAGCTCGCCCTGTGTAAGGAGCCCTGCGCTCCGGATTTTGTCTTTCCATCCTGATGGGAGGTAAAGAAGGGACGCCATATCCACGTTGTCCCTCCAAATGGATAGTGTGCCTCTCTAGCGCTCCATCGCGCTGTGGCCACTCATGTCTAACCTCAGAAGGTGATTCTCTATTTACATCAAGGTCTACATGTAGGGCGTCTTCCCGAAAGGGGCTGCTTTGAATGGGCATACCCCACCGAGGATTCTGAATCGGATTCTTTTGTAGGCCAGACCGATAAGGCGGTATGACCAAGTCCTCAGGACTGAAGCGAAGGCGACTTGTGCTTGCTTCTTGTGTACCTTCCGGAGCTTCGCCCTTGATTGGGCTTGGCTACGGGTGTACACCATTGCGTTGCTTCTATACTATCTAAGTAGATTTTTATCTCGTTTATGATGATTTTTCTTTTTGTCTACACTAAGCAGAAATAAACACACACATGCACAAACCGTGATTATCTCTTTTAAGGATTATTGGTGTGCCCTAAACTGGTTTAGTGCATTTTGATGTTTTGTTTTGTTTTTGTAGGTTTTGAAGAACGTTTAAATGCATTATGACGGCTCATATAACTCCCAAAATGGTAGCCCCTTCAATATACCAACCAGGCCGATATACCAACCTCTCTATATACCCGCCCTTACGAGAGGGAGACTATAGGTACGTGAGAGCAGAAGGTACATGGTACGTAGGCGGTACGGAAGGGGGATTGTCCTGTTAATGGCACCTACCATAGAAGACTTATCCTCGCGCGCATGGGAATCACCCCAGCGACACTCGGTCAGCTTTCATCAGGATTTACGCCTAACAACAGTTGACAATCGGGAAATGGATGCAAAGCTAAGCCAAGGTGGTGATGAACCCACCGTTGGTCTTGCTCAAGGGCTGGGGTCTTACGACCAGCTCCTTGGTTTAAAATTATTGCGTGAAGTGTGTGGGATTCATTTTATTTAACGAAAATGAAACAAGCATAAATGACTTTTCCTAATGCAATGCAAGATTAAATGAAAACAATTAAAGAAACAGAAACAGAAATAGAAAATTTAACAGAGATTATGAAAATCCCTACCTCTTCTCTGCCTGGACCGGTTGCTTCTGAATTTTTGTTCTGAAAATTTGCAGACAGAAATTCGTCCCTCGGTGAGACGAATTACAGAACAGAATTCGTCCCTCCTAGAGACGAATTTGAATTCGTCTCGGGTCGACGAATTTTAGTAAAGCAATCGTCACAATCAAGGATGAATAACGATCGAAAAAAAAATGTACCTGTCAAGCACAAAACACAAAAATTTAATCAGTTTCTATGATCTTAAAAACCAGGGAACAGGGTCCCACCGTGATCGCCACTGAAAGCACGAGATTTCGGGCAAAGGAAACACTAATTGCGATGCATTCAAAATCAAATACGCTTAAGTCCTAGAAATGTAAATTGCATGAAATGAAAGAAACGCATTGAAAGAGACACAAGCAAATGGAGAAAACATAGCCCTTTCATTAAACTTTCTTGATCTCTGTTACAAATACGCCTCCTCCCTTTTCAGGGGCTAGGAGCGTTAAAAGAATTTGACTACAATCGAGACTTAAGGTTCCTCTTTCGCGTGCCCACACTTGAAATGGACGGGCCAAGATGATGCCGTCGCTGATGTCGATGAGTCTTTGACCTCTGCTGCTCCTCCTACGAACAAAGAAACAACGAAGATGTCAGTAGCACCTGTTGCACATAAGAAGTGTTTGTTCTCTAAAATCGCCAAAAGATGCATGCAAACATTTGTCTGAAACAGTGAGTAAAATGACTCTAAATGACCTGAAAACCTGACAGAGGACAGAAAACATCACCAGAAGGCCACTGCCACTGAGACAGTCGGCCAATCTGCCTTCAACTGGAATTCGTCCCTGGGCAGGACGAATTCTGACTGCTATTCGTCCCTGGGTGGGACGAATTCTTCTGTGTTGGAAAAGCCGACCTGATGCTGCTCCAATGTCGAATCCCGAGACCTGCAAAACGCCTGCAAACAGAGGGGTTATGTAATTGGGGCCATTTTGGGACGACCCAGATGGTCGGATTCTCCCAATTTGGCCTCTATCCTCGGGAATTCGATATCGCCACCTGCAAGTTAGTGAAACAACAAAGCGACACAAAGCATGATAAAATCCGATCAAAATGTCATGAAATTGAAGCTATGAATTCACCAAATAGAATAACACGAGATGCAACCTGAAACAATAATCTAGAATGCTTTTGGAATAAAACTTAGAAAGTGCGGGGGTGCCCAAGTGGGCCTCCCACCGTTGGCACTTGATCTTGGCGCCAATCCACTAGGGATGGGCCCAAAACCTCTTAGGATTGGGGGGGTCGGCAAATTGGTTGATTCAGGTGTCCATATGTTGGATTTGGGTCAGATTCAAGCTTCCAAAAGCCACCCAACAACCTCCCTTGCAAAAGAGATTGGTGGATGTGAGAAGGTGAATCAAAGGGGATGCAAGTGGGTGTTCAACTCGGCAGCACTTCGTTGCTTGAAATCTCCTTCAATCTGTCCTTTTGGGTGAGAAAAGTCCCACCTTTTATAGACCCATGGGGTCTCTTTTGAGAGGGAAGCATAAATGCCATGTGTTGGTCATAGGTGCCATGTGGCAGTCATGTCTTCCCATGAGGGAGGGGAGTCCTCCATTGACTTGGGCTCTCATAACTGCCCTTGTGACAGTCCTCTAACGGCCTATCTATCCACCCACACACGTGTGCGAGGCAGGAGTCATCAACTGACTGTCCTGGGCTGCCACTTGGCGCCATTCTTCTTTTTGCCCGTTAAACTTGGAATTCGTCCCTACCAGAGACGATTTCAGAATTCGTCCCTGGGTGAGACGAATTCCAGTTAGTATTCGTCCCTGGGTGAGACGAATACTGAGCAAAGTGTCTAAATGTGCCAAATTGCCTCCTGACCTTACAAAATTGCTATGAAAGTGGTTAGGACCACTGTTTGACCTCTGAGGGCTGCCCTGGGGGCTGTGTTTGTCAACGTCATCAGTGTTTACAGTCACATAATCGGATTGGTGCTGTTTTGGTGTCTACAGTTACCATTAACGAGATGATGGATTTGTTGGAAACCTTCGGTGATAGTTTCAACACTGCCAGTTGCACTGATCGTGACTAAAAATTATGATTGTAACCAATTCATTTATGTTACCAAAATATATATATATAATAAGTAAAGATTTGGCTTTTACGAGGGATCATGGTTG
>JAQPPZ010001162.1:0-25906 GCA_028583015.1 Wollemia nobilis | reverse complement strand
GGAATGAAGAAGGATATCACCAATTTTGTTGCTCGATACCCCAAATATCAAAAAGTTAAATCTGAATGAAAATATCTTGTAGGAAAATTGTATCCACATGTTGTGCCTACGTAGAAATGGCAGGTTATATCTATGGATTTTATAGTAGGTTTACCCAAAACGTAGTATCAACATGATGCAATCCTAGTAGTAGTCGATAGATGTTACAAACCTAATCTAACATAGCCGACTATGTAGGTTTCCATTTGAAGTATTGATTTTCACTATTAAACTAAGGTTGATTTAATTAAAATATCATCTATCATCAAGTTATCATCTGCGTATTCACACTCATTATGCCCATTCGTGGCGGGGACTGTGCCCTCTGTAAAGTGGCAAAGCTTTGTTTTATTTTATGAATTGTTTTAATTGTTCTATTCTATGCATGTTCTAATTAACTTTGTTAGTATATATTGAAAACTAAGTGTAAGAGAGTATTCATTAGAACACGTCTCTCATCAAGTGGTATTAGGATCAAATTACAAGCTAAGTAGGAATTGTGTAGCCTTCTTCGTATTCATGTTTGTAACCGTTGCTTCGTACTCCGTAAACTAGGATAAATTCCCTAAAGAAATTACTGGTGGATCACAACATCAAAAAATGTCATAGACGGTGAGTATATTTACATTCAAATCCTCATGTTTTCCCGTTCGAATCATCGTTCATTTTGACTAAAATTTGATCTTAAACTATCTAAAATTGTTTGTGTTTTTTGTTTGAATTCAGGTATGTTCAAATCATCATGTTTTCATTCAAATCAAACAACCCCAGATCACATTGTGCTCGAACGCATGGATTAAATCACGTACAACAGCTAGGAATTATCAAACAAAATTCTTGACCAATTAGAACACAAGGAACACAAAATATTAAAGGTGAACGTAAGGTTCGTATCATTATTTGTAATCACTTTTTCAAGGTACTTTATCCCACATGAATTAGGTGGCATACTGTTGGGTTTTTAAAATAAAAAAGTAGTAGGTAACTAAATGTGACTCTGGTCACATCATCTAAATCCCCTCACACATAGCCATCCACTTCGTCAGGTAAAATAGTCATCATATTTTGCGTATCACCACATGTCATTGTCCATTTTTGTTGTCTTTGGTCAGGTTGAGTTGGGTTGTGTATCGTGTTCATGGGTTGTGAGTCACTTTTAGTTGTGTTTCGTGTCCTTCATTTGTATTAAGCATGTCACTATCAGTCGTTTATGGCATATCCTTTGTTTGTAGATATCGTGTCACTGTCATTGTGTCATGTTCACTGTCAGTTGTGTGCTTTATTTTTAATTAGGTTGAGTCAGATTTATGAGTTATTTTTCAATGTCCTTCGTCTTCAATCGAGTTGAGTTGACTTTATGAGTCGTTTATCCATTTTTTGTATCTTCGATCGAGTTGAGTCGGCATCACGTATCATTGGATTGTATATCGTGTTCATCTAGGTGTACTATAAGGTTGTGTAATTGGTCGTAGGTTTGGTTGGAACTACCCATTGAGAAAGCAATGGTTGGACACTCAAACTTCAAATTCAGTGGTTGGTGGAAACTCAAAATTCAAACCCGCATTGCAGTTGGAGTGACGGTTGAAGCAGGAAATACACCCAATTTTTTTCCAAAATTAACCAAATTTTTTATTCTTTTATAATTTAAAAGTGCATGATCAAGAAGTGGACTAAAGCACTAAACGATCGATTATCTAGTATAAATAATCTCAGTGACAATTTTTTTGAATTCTCCTAGAAGACCTCCATGAAAAAAGGTACACATTATAACTCTCCTCAGTGTATCAATAGTTTTGATCCCAAGCATCCAATCCTTACCAATATTCCTCCTATCCCATTGCCTACCCCTTCCCAGGAGAATCTCACAAATGAGGAAACTGGGACTCCCAACATAAATAACCAAGAGGTGCAAGGTTGTGTCCAACAATTATTGGAGGGTATCAATAGTTTATCCATACTATTAAAACAAATAGTACCACCCCAAAATCAAGAAAATCATTCCCATAGACAGAGGAATATTGATGATCAGGATAGAAAATATGATTATCAACAACCAAGAGGTCCTCCCCATAACCTTTAAGGGCAGAGACATAATGATGATCAATAGTAAGGATAATATTATCAACAACCAAGGGGTACTCAAAATCACTTTCATAGGTAGAGATATAATAAGGATCAACAACAAGAGGAAGATTATCAACAACCCAAAGGTACTCAAAATCACTTCCATAGGTAGAGATATAACAAGGATCAACAACAAGAATATGAGTATCAACAACCAAGGGGTACTCAAAATTGCTTCCATAGATAGAGAAATTATGAGGATCAACAATGAGAGGAAGCTTATCAACAAGCAAGAGGTTGTAATGGTGTTAATACCCCATGTTTGGACATGCCTACTTTTGAATGGGGTGACCCACATGGGTGGTTAGACAATATTTATGGTCTTCTCTATTTATACCATGTATCTGAAATAGAGAAATTTAAGTATGTGGCCTCTAAATTAGGTATTGAAGCCTACCAATGGTATGCTTGGAAAAATACCAACATTGTAGACCTCTCCTTTGGGAAGAATTTGAGGAAATACTTCTTGAGTGATTCGACGATGGCACTTCTAACTCATATGACGTTCGTCTTCTAGAACTCAAACAAACCAGGTCAGTAAATGATTATATATCCAAATTCACAAGTCTTCTTGCCTATACAAATATGTAAACCAATGTTGTGGTGGCAGCTTTCATGCATGGTTTGAAATATACTATCAAATTTGAGGTGGATTTCCAACAACCATACACCTTGGATCTAGCTATATAGTATTCTAGGATAGTCGATAAGAAGACACAAACTTGGAGACAGTCCAGACAAGATTTCTATAGTCATCCCCAATATCGTAACAATTCCTTTTATTGAAATGATCAACCCTCCAAATTTTATTGTTATAAGTGTCATAATAATCATCCTAGAGATCAAGCATGTGTCCCCAAGAAATATTTTCAAATAGAACATTAGACCTATGAATATGACGATGAATAAGCAGATGATATCTATTCTCTTAAATCACCTATGATCAAGGAACAAGACGATCAGGGTGAATCAGCAAATGATGAGGATACTATGGCCATTTTCGTCCATGCGCTAATGGTATTAACATCTCACCATACAATCAAGGTATTTGGATATATTAGGCACCAAAATATAAATGTGTTGATTGATTATGAAAGCACTCGTAACTTCATCAATCGTAATACAACTAAAACACTGAACTTACACATTAATTCCTCCAATAAAGATCAATTTCAAGTTATAGTTACCAATGGGGGTAATGCTCAATGTATCAAAATAAAATTAGTGGTGAAAATACAAATGGAAGGTTATACTTGGAAAGGACCACTTTTTATCATTAGTATGGGAAATTCAGAGGTTATATTGGGTGTTGAATGGTTAGAAAAACTAGACACTATCAGTTTTAACTTCAAGAAATTATTCGTGGAATGGAAGGAACATGGAAAAACTATTAACCTACAAGGAAGGTAAATTCCACATTAAAAAATGGTAAGCTCTCACATCATGGAAATAATACTACGAAAATGAGGATATGGATTCATAGCGCAAGTTAACTATTTAACAACAGAAGCACAGGTTAATCCCAAAATTTCTTCCAAGGATCTTCAGGATATTATAGCTAATTATGAAGAGGTTTTTTAGGAACCATAAGGATTACCTCCTAAGAGATCTCATGATCATGCCATACACCTAATTCTAGGTAGCATACCCCCCAATGTTCGTCCTTACTGCTATCCTGCACCTCAAAAGACATAAATTGAAAATACTATTCAAGAATTATTGGAACATGGGGTTATTCATCACAACACTAGTCCTTACTCCTCACAAGTGGTTTTAGACCATATAAAAGACAATTCTTTGTGTATGTGTCCTAATTTCCATCCCCTCAATAAACTCACAATCAAGGATAAATTATTTATACCTATTATAGATGACTTATTGGACAAATTACACGGGGCTATTTTTTTTACAAAACTAGACCTTCATTCAGGCTTCCACAAAATAAAAGTCAGAGAAGAAGATATTTCCAAAACAACATTTCATACCAACGAAGGTCATTATGAATTCCTAGTCATGCCCTTTGGCCTCACCAATACCTCTCCCCCATTCCAAAGTCTCATGAACCATATATTTTATCTTTTTATTTGTAAATTTGTTTTGGTCTTTTTCGGTGACATCCTAATTTATAGCAAAACCTGGCAAGATCATTTGTTACATGTAGGGAAGGTCCTTCATATCCTACATAAGGAACAAATTTTTGTCAAAAGATCTAAATGTTCTTTCGATGTTCAATAAGTTGATTATTTGGGCCACATTGTTTCACATGAAGGTGTTAAAGTGGATTCCAACAAGATTAAGGCTATTCAAGACTGGCCTTTACCTAATACCCTCAAGAAACTTCATGGGTTCTTAGGCCTCACAAGTTATTATCACAAGTTTATACGCAACTATGGGAAAATTGCAGCACCACTCACAACTCTCACAAAGAAATATGCTTTTCAATGGTCGAAAGTCACGACTCAAGCATTTTTGGCACTTAAAAAGGCTATGTGCACTACTCCAGTTTTGGTGAGTCCTGATTTTCACAAACCATTCATGATTGAATGTGATGCCTCTAGCACGTATATTGGGGTAGTTCTAATGCAATAATGGCATCCGTTAGCACTTGAGAGCAAACCAATTTTGGGTAAGAATTTGGGAAAGTCTACATATGAAAAATAAATGTTGGAAATATTACATGCAATTGAGAAGTGGTGACACAATCTAATTAGTAGTCGTTTCAGCATCAAAACCGATCATAGTAGTCTAAAGAACTTTCTTGAACAATTATTTTCATATCTAGAACAAAAAAAGTGGTTAAAAAGTTATTGGGATATGATTTTGTTATCAAGTATAAGAAAGGAAAAGAAAATGTAGCAACAGATGCATTATCACGTAAATTCAAAGATGAAGTAACTATCAATGTCATTTTGCGTCCTTACTCCCAATGGGTATCTTAGCTACAAGAAGAATGGGTAAAAAATACATAAACTACTCAACTAATTCAGGAATTAATGAAGGTATCATCCAAGTATCCTCTATTATCATATCATGACAAGGTCCTAAGAAGAAAAAACAGTATTTACATCCCATGCAATCCTTCCATCAAATCTCATATTCTCTAAGAATCCCACACATCTCCATCAGTAGGATATTCGGGGTTCTTGAAGACATATATGTGGATCAAACAATCCTTTTATTATAAAGGACTAAAAGCTAATGTAAATAATTGGGTGGCTAAATGTGAGATCTGTCAGCGCAATAAGGGTGAGACAATCAAATCCACTAGACCTAAGCTGATTTTGATATTACGTATTTAGTCTAGTCAATACCGATGCTCAGGTGGTGGCTAAAAAAATTTCCAAAGAGGTATTTTGATTACATGGGTTTCCTGAGGTAATTATTTTAGATAGGGACTCCAAATTCACTTTTAAATTTTGAAAAGCCCTTCATAGTGTAGTTGGCATGAAACTGAATATGAGTTCAACATACCACCTTAAGAAAGATGGTCAAACAGAATGGGTAAACCAAGTACAATAGGACATACTCTACATGTACTCCATGGATCACAAGTATCATTAAGAAGACTACCTATATCTTGTGGAGTTCACCTACAATAATGGAAATCACTTCTTGCTAGGAATGGCTCCTTTTGATGCCTTGTATGGGTAGAAGTGTAGAATACCATTATCTTGGGGTAACCTAGAAGATCGAGTTGTGATTGGACCATAAATGGTTAGATAAATGGACGATCAGCTAAAGGTAATGAGGTAAAGACTTAAAGAAGTTGATGATAGGTAGAAAATTTGTGTTGATCTAAAAATATGTCCAAGAGAGTACTCTATTAGAGACAAGGTGTTTTTAAAGGTTAAACCGAAGAAGAGTGTATCAAATCCACAAAGTTAGATCTATGACTTGTGGGACCCTTTGAAATCACTAAAAATATCAGTCCAGTTGCTTACTGACTTGCCTTACCACCTAACCTATCCAAGATCCATAAAACCTTCCACATATCCTTACTTAGAAAATATGTTGCTAACCCTGAATATGTGTGGGATGTTTCTAATTTGCAAATGGTAAATCCAAAGGCTATTTAAGTGATGTCGATAAATATTATTGAGTTCCGTTCTATTGAAGTGATATCAATAAATATTCTTGAGTTTCGTTCTAAATATGTGTGAAATCAAAATCTTGAGAAATGCAAGGTCTAGTGGGACCTATTTTCTAAAAGAAATACCACTTGGAAAAAAGTGGATGATATGCAAAAATATTTTTCCTTCTTGTTTGAAAATATATAATGTAATAATTTTTATTTTTGTGAAAACTAGAAACACCCGGGATGGTGTTTAGTTCTAGGGGGTAGGATTTCATGACCCTTGCTAGAATATTTTTGCTAGCACAAAGAAACAATGTGTTAATCTATGATGTTTTAATACCTAATTTGATAAATTGAACCAACTATACGATATTTAGTTGATTTGAAAGTGTATGGTACTGCTGACATATTACCAAATGTGCAGGATCAAGTACACTCATGGGTGGAAGTAGAATCCTCCACAAGAAGCAGGGTACTTGAGGTTGGGGAAATGATGATTAAGGCAACTTGAGGGTAACATTGATGGATACCTTCATATAGGCATGCATTATTGGTTTAGGGATGATCATCAACAAGATAGATACCTTGATCCTCAATTGATAGCCTAGTAGCTATCATAAATTCTTCGACTGAGACAAGTAACTAAGTTGATGGAAATATTCCCTCTTTATCTATTGAATATGTTTGATTGTCTTTTACTTCATCACTATCTACACTAATGGTTTGGAAAATGAAAGCATGCATAATTTGGTTGTTTGTGAAAAAATCCTTGTTTTTATTAGAACCTTTCAAGAGAATAGCTTGATGTTCGTAATGGATAAGAAATTTTTTTATTTTAAATGATAATGGAATTTCATTTATAAATAAAGGTATGATTTAGTTTAGATGATAATATAATTTTATTTATAAATAAAGGTTTGTTTTATTTTAAATGATAATTGAAATTCATTTGAAATAATAGATGTTTTAATTAAAATGGTAATAGAATTCCATTTGTTATATATAATAATTTAATTTAATAATTTAAAAAGGGGATTTTATTATTATAAAATGATTTAAATGTATTCTATACTATGTAGATAATTTGAATCTAATTGTTAATAAAATAAATTCTATTCTAAGAAGATAAGACGTTGAGAAGAGAAGCTTCTTGTTGTCAGCTCCTTAAAGGCGATATTTTGGAGAAGCAAAAATAATGTTTTAATATGCTAAAGATCGGGTTGTTATCAAAAGTTCGATGAGATAGTAATGGTGGTCAGAATTGGTAGTGAGCATGAGGGTCGAGGAAGATAAGAGTTATGGAAGGAAGGGAATAAGGCAGTTGTTATGAAAAGGAGGGATGATATCAAAAATGGAAAGGAAGAAGGTGAGGTTTTGGAGGGTGTGCAGACAACAAGGTAGTAAGACATGGCCAAACAGGACCAAGCAAGAAGTTATAGGTTGATTATGAAAGTCCTATATCTTTTAAAACTCTATAATGAAGAAGTTTTAGCTATCTAATGCTTGTGAGGTGGATGACGTTCATGTTTGTGTGCTTCAGTTTAGCCCTGTTACCATTGTTGTATCAGTTCATTATGTAGGTATTTCCCTTTACCAATCTTATTTGTTGGTTTAGGTTGTTCTCACCCTTTGTTGTGCATTTTTTTTTTAGCATAGGTTTCCTTGCTTGTTTGGTGGAATATTGGATAGATTTTGGCCAATGTACTTTCCATTTAGGTATATTGGTATGATGTATCTAGGTAGAACTTATGCCATCCCTTGTCTAGTAGTTCATTGGTCGTGTGTCGGGTGTACGAGAATAGAAAAACCCTTTTGACTAGGTTATCTCCTCGACATCAAGTTTTGGCACGTCTAGCAACATCCCAAACCTTCAGGTTGAGAGGTTCACTCTCTCCTCATTGAACATATTTTTTACTTAGGAGCTGGTTGTCTAGTTGTTTTGCATGTGAAAGGCTCACCTTTTCAATTGTTGTCGCACATCACCTTGGACCAAGCTCTCCCCTTGCGTAGTCTACCTCTTAGAAGATCACGTCTTGGGATGATGCCAATAAAATTTTGTGGGCATTGGGTAGCATTCACTGTCCTCTCATCCACCTTGATTGGTTTTCTGTACAAGGTGCATTTTGGATCAGCAAGCATAGGGTTTGCCTTTTTTTTTTGGTAAGTAGATATTTTATATACAAAATGGGTTTTTTAAGAGGATCTCAAAACCTTATAACATGAGAGGCCACAACTCTTAGTAAAAAAAGGAGCCCCTTGGGATAGTACAGTAGAAACCTTAGTAAACCTTACCAAAACAAAATAGTAATGCCTAGGAGGGCTACATCAAAAACCTCAAATTGGAGGTAAAACATGCTGAAAAACAACAAAAAAATAGATGCATCCATTATGAAAACCACTGCATTTGATAGACGATAAAAAGGATCACATCCCAAGAAAAACTCTTATGCATCCGAATCCTCCTAATCCTCTTGGGCCTCTCTTCTTTCTTATGTGGAATCATTAGCGATATCCTGGCTGGCGGCATTCTCCATGTCCACCAAAAAACACTGTCGCCACACCACGATATATGTGGATAGTAATCCTTTATTTTCCAAGTGGTCGGCTAAACCATTGCCCTCCCTATAGGTGTGCTTGACTTGGACCAGGTTCCTCTAGATGAGGAGGTTCCTGGCCTCAAAAATGACATTTAAAACCTTCCACGCTAGATCTTGGGAATTCATCATGTAGTTAATGATATTCAGTGAGTCCCCTTAAACTACCAAGGGTCGAGGATCCTCCACAATGAGCTCGAGTCCTATGAGAAGTCCTTTGGCCTCTGCAACATGATTTGTTTGAAACCCTAAGTTTCATAGAAATCCAGGATGAGTTGTACATTATGATATCTAACTGATCCATGTTAGTCTTACAATGACACTGAGAGGGGGGGTGAATCAGTGTAGCTCTTTAAACTTGAATTTACAGCTCTTAATACCACAACAATTAAAACTTATTACTAGATACAACAAGTATAACAAAAGAGCATCACACAACACAAGATTTAACGAGGTTCACCAATGTGGCTACTCCTCAAAAATTGACTGCTTGGACTACCATCCAAATCCAGCCTTTGCAAAGCACCAACTTTACAATCAATTTACCAGCACCCACTGGAAGGAGCACCAACCCCTGATTTATCTGCACCAACTGAAAGGAGCACCAACCCCTGATTTACTAGCACCAACTGGAAGGAGCACCAACCCTTGATTTACCAGCACCAACTGGAAGGAGCACCAACCCCTGATTTATCTGCACCAATAGAAAGGAGCACCAACCCCTGATGCCAAGCTACAACTTGGACTTCAATTTGAATCTATAAGTTTGATAGTAAGATACCTTTGCTTTTGCAAGACCTCTGACTGGTCTTCTTCACCTTTGCATTCTCTATGCACTCTGCTCTCTCTACGCAATCACTTCGCACACTCTGCTTCATTACAGTCGAACTTCACGATCGTCTTCTCCCTTTTGCGCACTCTGCTCTCTTTGCAAATTTTGCACTTAGCACGATTCGACATGACTTGCTCTCTATGCACAATGACCGTATTTCACACACATTCCACATATTTTCAATTCTCCAAACAGCCCTCCTTTTATAACAATATTTTTTATGATGAAGATCCTAATCTTAGTCGGCTGTAAACCCTAATCTTGGTCGGCTTTCATAACAACTATAAACCCTAATTTTAGTCGGTTGTCATACTTCTCATTTCAGTCGGGTTCTCCTTCTTGACTTGCGCATTTACGACCTATCATGAAATCATGACATTTCTACCTCTGTAGCTTCTTTTGTTGCTGTTGCCATGAAAATACAACATGTCGTGATATCGCGACACTTTTTTCTCTCTCCTCTTTCTCTTTGCTTTGGCCCACAAAAATGCAACATGTCGCGATATCGTGACACTTTTTTTCCTCTGCTCTTTTTCTTTGCTTAGGCCCATGAAAATACATGTCACGATATCGTGACACTTTCACCTTCGTATACTTTGTCTTTGCTTTTGTCACGATATCGTGACACTTCTGCTTCCATAGACTTCGACTTTGCTTTTGTCGTAATATCGTGACACTTCTGCCTCTGTAGTCTTCAACTTAGCTTTTGTCACGAAATCATGACACTTCTGCTTCCATACTTAGCTTCTTTGCTTTTGTCATGAAATCATGACACTTCTGCCTTTGAAGTCTTCTTCTCTGCTTTTGTCATGAAATCATGACACTTGTGCTTTTGTACTTTACTTTTTGCTTTTGTCATGAAATCGTGACACTTTTGCCTTCAAAGTCTTCTTCTCTGCTTTTGTCATGAAATCATGACACTTCTACTTTCGTACTTTACTTCTTTGCTTTTGTCGTGAAATCGTGACACTTCCTTTGAAGTCTTGCTTTCTACTTTTGTCATGAAATCGTGATAGTTCTGCTTTCGTACGCTTCCTCTCTTTCTTTTGTCATGAAAATGCGACATGTCACGATATCGTGACACTTTTCAAACTTACTTTCTCTCTCCTATTTTAGTTGCAAAAATGCGACATGTCACGAAATCGTGACACTTTTCCAACTTACTTTCTCTCTCCTATTTTAGTCATGAAAATGCGACATGTCACGAAATCGTGACACTTTTCCAACTTACTTTCTCTCTCCTATTTTAGTCATGAAAATGCGACATGTCATGAAATCGTGACACTTTTCCAACTTACTTTCTCTCTCCTATTTTAGTCACGAAAATGCGACATGTCACGAAATCGCGACACTTTTCTTACTTGTTCTCTTTCTTCGAACTTGTCACGAAATCGTGACACTTTTTCCTGCTTTCTCTTTCTCTTCCAACATGTCACGAAATCGTGACAGTTTTTCCACTTGCCTTTTTCTCTTCCAACATGTCACGAAATCGTGACAGTTTTTCCTGCTTTTTCTCTCTCTTCCAACATGTCGCGAAATCATGACAATTTTTCCACTTGCCTTTTTCTCTTCCAACATGTCGTGAAATCATGACAGTTTTTCCTGCTTTTTCTCTCTCTTCCAACATGTCACGAAATCGCGACAGTTTTTCCTGCTTTTTCTCTCTTCCAACATGTCGAAATCGTGATAATTTTTCCTGCTTTTTCTCTCTCTTCCAACATGTCATGAAATCACGATAGTTTTTCTTGCTCGTTGTATATGTCGCGATATCGTGACACTTTTCTTACTTGTCTTTTTCTTTGATCTTTTGCATATGGGCCACTTCGGTCTTCTTGGAAAATCATTGTACATACTCTGAATAACCTTTGAACTCCTGTCTTCTGCATCTGAATAGCTTTTGAACTTCCTGTCCATTGCATCAATAGATCTATCTGACTGTGTTGACAACAATGACAATACTATTGCTGCACCTTGCTCAACAATCTCCCCCTTTGGAATTGTTGGCAACACATGTGCAATTTCTTGTAACTCTTCTCCCCCTTTGACAATAATACCAAAGGGCTACTGTAGACTCCCCTTGAGTCCATGCACAACATTCTCAGGCAAAATTTATTACACTTAGCAAAAATCATGAACATGAGCAAAAAGATAATCAAATACTTAAATGCTCCCCTTGAGAATGTGATCCTTGTAGCTAGTCAATTCTTGGGAAGTGTGACCACTCCCAATTTATTGTGAAGGTACTCAAAAAATTCCTTGGGCAATGGTTTTGTGAAGATATCTGCTACTTGCTCTGTAGTTGGAACAAAATCCAACTTAACCTCACCTTCCACAACTTTCTCCTTCAAAAAGTGATACCTGATAGCAATGTGTTTTGTGCGTGAATGCATAACCAGATTCTTGGAGATGTTAATGGCACTAGTTTTATCACACTTAACTGATATTGGCTCACTGAAGCTAATACCAAGATCTTTCAAGGTTTGTTTCATCCACAATACCTACGTACAACATGTTGTCACTGCAATATATTCTGCCTCTGCTATCGATAAAGAAATTGACTCTTGTTTCTTACTATGCCACGCGACCAATCTGTCTCCAAGATAGAATGCACCTCCACTGGTACTCTTTCTATCATCGACACATCCTTCCCAATCTGCATCTGAATACGAAATAAGGGTGAAGTCTTTACCTTTCGGATACCATAACCCATACTCCATAGTACCCTTGAGGTACCGAAGAATCCTCTTCACTGTTGTCACATGAGTCTCCTTGGGATTAGCCTGAAATCATGCTACCATGCATACTGCCTGCAAAATATCTCATCTGGTAGTTGTCAGGTACAGTAAGCTCCCAATCATAGATCTGTACATGGTTTGATCAATAGGTGGAGATTTGTCATCCTTGCTCAACTTGCAACCTTTCGTCATGGGAGTGCTAACTGGCTTACAATCCTCCATTGTGAACTTTTTTAACATCTCTTTCACATATTTAACTTGAGAAATAAATATGCCCTTCTTATTTTGATTAACTTGCAACCCGAGGAAATACGAAAGTTCACCAATCATTGACATTTCAAATTCTTTCTGCATCTTATTTGCTAAATCTTTACATGACTCATCTTTGCTATCGCCAAATATGATATCATCTACGTATACAACAAGAACAATAAGATGCCCATTTTCTTTTTTGACATACAAATTACTATCCACCATACCTTTCTTAAACCCTTGTTGAGTGAGATAGTTGTCTAGCCTTGCATACCATGCTCGGGGTGCCTATTTTAAGCCATATAATGCTTTCTTCAACTTGCAAACCAAGTTGGGATCATCACCAAGTTGGAAACCATCTGGTTGCTCAATATAAACCTCTTCTTCAAGTTTCCCATTCAAAAATGCTGATTTCACATCCATTTGATAAACTTTGAAATTCTTGTAGACTTCTAAAGCCAGAAACATTCTAATTGCCTCTAGTCTAGCTACTGGTGCAAAAGTTTCCTCAAAGTCAATGCCTTCAACTTGTGCATAACCCTTACATACCAATCTTGCTTTATTTCTGACTACCTGTCCATCTTCATTCAATTTGTTTCGAAAAATCCATTTAGTCCCGATTATATTTTTATTTGCAGGTCTAGGTACTAACTCCCAAGTTTTGTTTTTCTCGATCTGATCTAATTCTTCATTTATTGCCTTCATCCAACTTTCATCTTTGCTTGCGTCAAGCAACATTTTTGGGCTCAATGATGGATAATAGAGAGTAGTAACTTACTACTCTTCTTCTTGTCTGAACACCAACTTTGGGGTCTCCAATTATTTGCTCTCTAGGATGATTTTTCTACCAGCTGCTGTTTTGAATTTCTTATTTTCTTCCACTTCTGAATCACAACTTAAATCATCTGAGTCAATTTTTTGTATCTTTTCCATTTCGTTTTCCTCATCTCCTTCAATAACCTCTTCATAAATTGGGTAGTTCTTTTCATAGCTAATTACTCGTTCTCTACCTTCATCAAATTTAACATCGACGCTATCCACAATTTTCTTTAGCCTCTTGTTGTAGCATTTGTAAGCTTTGCTTCTTGATGAATAACCAACAAAAATACCTTCATCCGCTCTATCTTCAAACTTACCAAGATTATCTTCAGTTCTTTTGATGTAGCACTTGCTGCCAAAAACTTTGAGGTATTTTGTTGTTGCCCTTTTACCGAACCACAACTCATAAGGAGTTTTGCTTTCATGTGTTCTCAGCATGTACCTATTTTGGATATACACCGCAGTATGGACTACTTCTCTCCAAAATCTGTCTGCTACTCTACTTTCAGCCAACATAGTCCGTGCCATTTCTTGCATTGTCCTGTTCTTTCTTTCTACCACTCCATTCTGCTGAGGTGTCCTGGCTACTAAAAACTGTCTCCTAATACCGTATTTTTCACAGTACTCTGCAAACTCCTCTGAAATGAATTCTCCTCCTCTATATGATCTTAAACATTTGATCCTCCTTCCTGTTTCATTCTCAACTTGGTTTTTGAAAATCTTGAACCTTTCAAAAGCTTCTAATTTATGCTTCAAGAAAAATATCCATGTCATTCTGGAATAGTCATCAATGCACAACATAAAATATTTGTCACCATTTATGCTTTGTGTTCTCATGGGTCCACATAAATCAGTGTGTATTAGTTCCAAAGGTTTGCTTGTGTAGTACTCTTTTGTTTTGAATGTGACTCTAGTTTGCTTCCCCTTTTGGCATGAAGCACAAATGTTGTTTGCAGTGTTTGCTGATGGTGGGAATATCTCTCACTGCCCTTTTTGAGTTGATTTTTACTAGATTATCAAAACTGATATGACCGAGTCTCTTGTGCCACAACCAACTTTCTTCTTCCTGTCCAATAAAACAAGCTCCTTCTGAAGTCTCTGAGAGCATGTACGAGTTGCCAGATGTCCTTGATCCAGTTGCTATCAATTTTCCACTGTTTGTTTTTCCGACTTCACAACCCCGCTTCTTAAAAACTACTTCATGACCTTTATCACAAATCTGACTTACGCTCAACAAGTTATGTTTCAAACCATCCACAAACAAGACTTCTTCCGACTTAATTTTTTCGTCACTAAATTTAACCGAACCTTTGCCAACTATCTTAGCTCCATCATTATTTTCAAACTTTCATCGAACCACCTTCATATTTCTGTAACTTCTCAAATTTTTGTTTGTCACCCGTCATATGACTGGAGCATCCACTATCAAGTATCCATGGTACATATTTATTCTGTGCTTTAAATGTTGTTTGTACGATTAAGGATTCCTTTTCTTCCTTAAGTCGCTCTTTTTCTTTCCACTCCATTTTGATAGTAGTTTTGGGCTCTTGTTTTGCCTTTCCCTTATCAAGAGCTTGTGCATGTTTTTCGAGAAGTTTTCTATTTTGTCTCATCCTATTTGGTTGAAATTTTCTTCCCTAAAACTGATTTGATGCAAATGTACTTCTACAGTTTCTTGCAATGTGCCCAAAATTATGATAGTTATAACATTCTACTGTATAATTCATCAGAGGAGAAAAAGCATTTCTACTGGTGAAATTCCTTGGTCTTACATTATATTTGCAGTCTAAGATTTTATGTCCATAGCCATTGCATTTAAAACAAAAACCAGAAAAGGGATAATTGAACCTGGGTGATGGTCTTTGCCATGTTGTCGTAGGAGCCATAGGTCTTCTTCTTCTTTGATGTGTGACATTGGTGAATCCATCATTGTCAATTCTCCTTTCGTGCCTGGCATTATTGCTTTCTTTTGCATGAGATATTTTTCCTTGATCAACCTGTTTCTTATCTTCATTCTTTATGGATTCTACATTTCTGGCCTTTGATCCATTTGATGATTCTCCTTCGATGAAACCCAGACCAAATTTGATGCCTGCAGGCCTTTGGTCATTTATAATCTTATCCAGATTCATAGAACTTTCTTCGCGTTTGTGATAGCAACTAATTTTGTGATTCATCTCTTCTATCTGCATCCGTAAACCAACATTCTCTTCTTCTAGTTTGCAACAATAATCTATTTTCATGGTAATTTGTACTTCGAGATCTTCAGATATTTTCTTGTATTCTTTTTTCTGTACTTTCAGACTGGTTATGATTTCGTTTGCATCCTCAAGCCTTTTTGAAATTTTCTTATTCTTTTTCCTCTCTATTTTCCACTCTTCAAGTGCAGAGATCAACTCACCTTCTAGATCTACTTCAGCCTCGGGGTTTTCACCACATACTTCCGAGTTCACTCCTTCTTCCTTTTTTGATTTTACTTCTTCAAATGCCATGAAAAGAGCTTCACCACCTGCCATTGTGTTACTTCCAAGATCACCCTAGCCGGTTAAGCTTGTACAGGAACTTAGCTCTGATACCAATTGTTAGTCTTACAATGACACTGAGAGGGGGGTGAATCAGTGTAGCTCTTTAAACTTGAATTTACAGCTCTTAATACCACAACAATTAAAACTTATTACTAGATACAACAAGTATAACAAAAGAGCATCACACAACACAAGATTTAACGAGGTTCACCAATGTGGCTACTCCTCAAAAATTGACTTCTTGGACTACCATCCAAATCCAGCCTTTGCAAAGCACCAACTTTACAATCAATTTACCAACACCCACTGGAAGGAGCACCAACCCCTGATTTATCTACACCAATAGGAAGGAGCACCAACCCCTGATTTACTAGCACCAATTGGAAGGAGCACCAACCCCTGATTTACCAACACCAATTGGAAGGAGCACCAACCCCTTATTTATCTGCACCAATAGAAAGGAGCACCAACCCTTGATGCCAAGCTGCAACCTGGACTTCAATTTGAATCTATAAGTTTGACAGTAAGATACCTTTGCTTTTGCAAGACTCTGACTGGTCTTCTTCACCTTTGCATTTCTCTACGCACTCTACTCTTTGCGTAATCACTTCGCACACTCTACTTTGTTACAGTCAAACTTCATGATCATCTTCTCCCTTTTGTGCACTCTTCTCTCTTTGCAAATTTTGCACTTAGCATGATTCGACATGACTTGCTCTCTATGCACAATGACCGTATTTCACACACATTCCACACTTTTTTCAATTCTCCAAACAGCCCTCCTTTTATAACAATATTTTTTATGATGAAGATCCTAATCTTAGTCGACTGTAAACCCTAATCTTGGTCGACTTTCATAACAACTGTAAACCCTAATTTTAGTCAGTTGTCATACTTCTCATTTTAGTCGGGTTCTCCTTCTTGACTTGTGCATTTATGACCTATCATGAAATCATGACATTTCTGCCTCTGTAGCTTCTTTTGTTGTTGTTGCCATGAAAATATAACATGTCGCGATATCGCGACACTTTTTTCTCTCTCCTCTTTCTCTTTGCTTTGGCCCGTGAAAATGCAACATGTCGCGATATCGTGACACTTTTTCTCCTTGCTCTTTTTCTTTGCTTAGGCCCACAAAAATACATGTCATGATATCATGACACTTTCACCTCCGTATACTTTGTCTTTGCTTTTGTCACGATATCGACATTTTTCTTTTGTCACGATATCGTGACACTTCCTCCGTAGTCTTCAACTTAGCTTTTGTCATGAAATCATGACACTTCTGCTTTCGTACTTAGCTTCTTTGCTTTTGTCATGAAATCATGACACTTCCCTTCGAAGTCTTCTTCTCTACTTTTGTCATGAAATCGTGACATTTTATTTTTTTCATAAATATGACATCTTTGAAGTCTTCTTCTTCTTTTGTCATGAAATTGTGACACTTGTACTTTATTTCTTTGCTTTTGTCATGAAATCGTGACACTTCTATTGAAGTCTTGCTTTCTTTTGTCATAAAATCATGACAGTTCTGCTTTCGTACGCTTCCTCTCTTTCTTTTGTCGTGAAAATGCAACATGTCACGATATCGCGACACTTTTCAAACTTACTTTCTCTCTCCTATTTTAGTCATGAAAATGCGACATGTCACGAAATCGTGACACTTTTCCAACTTACTTTCTCTCTCCTATTTTAGTCATAAAAATGCGACATGTCATAAAATCGTGACACTTTTCCAACTTACTTTCTCTCTCCTATTTTAGTTGCAAAAATGCGACATGTCATGAAATCATGACACTTTTCCAACTTACTTTCTCTCTCCTATTTTAGTTGCAAAAATGCGACATGTCACGAAATCGTGACACTTTTCTTACTTGTTCTCTTTCTTCAAACTTGTCACGAAATCGTGACACTTTTTCCTGCTTTCTCTTTCTCTTCCAACATGTCACGAAATCGTGACAGTTTTTCCACTTGCCTTTTTCTCTTCCAACATGTCATGAAATCGCGATAGTTTTTCCTTCTTTTTCTCTCTTCCAACATGTCATGAAATCGTGACAGTTTTTCCACTTGCCTTTTTCTCTTCCAACATGTCATGAAATCGCGATAGTTTTTCCTACTTTTTCTCTCTTCCAACATGTCATGAAATCGTGACAGTTTTTCCTACTTTTCTCTCTCTTCCAACATGTCGTGAAATCATGATAGTTTTTCCTACTTTTTCTCTCTCTTCCAACATGTCACGAAATCACGACAGTTTTTCTTGCCTGTTGTATATGTCGCGATATCGCGACACTTTTCTTACTTGTCTTTTTCTTTGATCTTTTGCATATGGGCCACTTCGGTCTTCTTGGAAAATCACTGTACATACTCTGAATAACCTTTGAACTCCTGTCTTCTGCATCTGAATAGCTTTTGAACTTCCTGTCCATTGCATCAACAGATCTATCCGATCGTGTTGACAACAATGACAATATTGTTGCTGCACCTTGCTCAACAATCTTCCCCTTTGGAATTGTTGGCAACACATGTGCAATTTCTTGTAACTCTTCTCCCCCTTTGACAATAATACCAAAGGGCTACTGCAGACTCCCCCTAAGTCCATGCACAACATTCTCAAGCAAAATTTATTACACTTAGCAAAAATCATGAACATGAGCAAAAAGATAATCAAATACTTAAATGCTCCCCTTGAGAATGTGATCCCTGTAGCTAGTCAATTCTTGGGAAGTGTGACCACTCCCAATTTATTGCGAAGGTACTCAAAAACTTCCTTGGGCAATGGTTTTGTGAAGATATTTTCTACTTTCTCTGTAGTTGGAACAAAATCCAACTTAACCTCACCTTCCGCAACTTTCTCCTTCAAAAAGTGATACTTGATAGCAATGTGTTTTGTGCATGAATGCATAACCGGATTCTTGGAGATGTTAATGGCACTGATGCTATCACACTTAACTGATATTGGCTCACTAAAGCTAATACCAAGATCTTTCAAGGTTTTTTTCATCCACAATACCTGCGTACAACATGTTGTCGCTGCAATATATTCTGCCTCTGTTGTCGATAAAGAAACTAACTCTTGTTTCTTACTGTGCCATGTGACCAATCTGTCTCCAAGATAGAATGCACCTCCATTGGTACTCTTTCTGTCATTGACACATCCTACCCAATCTATATCTAAATAGAAAATAAGGGTGAAGTCTTTACCTTTCGAATACCATAACCCATACTCCATAGTACCCTTGAGGTACCGAAGAATCCTCTTCAATGCTGTCACATGAGTCTCCTTGGGATTAGCCTGAAATCGTGCTACCATGCATACTGCCTGTAAAATATCTAGTCTGGTAGCCGTCAGTACGAGTAAGCTCCCAATCATAGATCTATACATGGTTTGATCAACAAGTGGAGATTTGTCATCCTTGCTCAACTTGCAACCTGTCGTCATGGGAGTTCTAACTGGCTTACAATCCTCCATTATGAACCTTTTTAACATCTCTTTCACATATTTAACTTGAGAAATAAATATGCCCTTCTTATTTTGATTAACTTACAACCTAAGGAAATACAAAAGTTCACCAATCATTGAAATTTCAAATTCTTTCTGCATCTTATTTGCTAAATCTTTACATGACTCATATTTGCTACTGCCAAATATGATATCATCTACATATACAACAAGAACAATAAGATGCCCATTTTCTATTTTGACATACAAATTACTATCCACCATACCTTTCTTAAACCCTTGTTGAGTGAGATAGTTGTCTAGCCTTGCATACCATGCTTGGGGTGCCTGTTTTAAGCCATATAATGCTTTCTTCAACTTGCAAACCAAGTTGGGATCATCACCAAGTTGGAAACCATCTGGTTGCTCAATATAAACCTCTTCTTCAAGTTTCCCATTCAAAAACGCTGATTTCACGATTGTCAATTATGAAGAGATTTATTCTAAAAGGTAATCCATGAGAAGAAATTTACCTTTGGGATTAAATATTTCCTCTAGACCACATTGCGAGGAAAGTCTAATTTCAGCCCTTTGCATTGGAATTCATAGGCATATTTGACAGAGAATCCACCATCATCGATCCCCCTCTAAATCGTTTGATCCAGACCTTTGCTGGTGGGTATGATGATGTCCTTAAGGATGGAGGACAAGAATTTGGCCTCAGTATCTAGCCCCTCTACATCAATGAATTTCCACTATAGGGAGCCATTTCTCCATTTAATGAAATTGGCCACCCTCTGCCCAAAGTTATTATTAACTAAATTTTTAAGGTGAAACAACCCAGTCTGCTTAGAGAGAGGGTCCTCTAGGGCCCACCTATCCTTCCAAAAAGCTATTTTTTGACCATCCCCAAGGATCCACCTAATTTCATCTTGGATTAGCTACCTGGATTGGACAATGGCTTTCCAAAAAGCTGACCCTCCAGTGGGAATATCATCCTCAAGAAAGGAAGTGTTAGTGAGGTATTTCCTCCTGACAATTCTAATCCATTCTACCGATTCATCTTCTAGGATCCTCCAGGTGTGATTTGCAATGAGCGCTAGGTTCATCTTGGCCATTCTCCTGAACCCTAATCCTTCTTTCTTCTTACTTATGCAAAATTTTTCCTAGACCACCAAAGGAAACCCGTACTTTTCTTCATTGTTTGACCAAAGAAAGTTCCATTGGGTCTACTTAATATTATGAAGAACCGATGCAAGCAATCTAAAAACAAATATGAAAAAGGTTAGAATCCCTTGGAGGCATGCCATAGTGAGGGTTGCCTTGGCAGCTTGGGATAAGAACTTACCTTTCCATGATGCCAGCTTTTTGTGGATTCTCTCGAGCACCATGTTCCACATCCCTTCCTTAGCATGCCCGCAGAAGAGAGGGAGGCCAATATAGGTAGTGGGGAAGGATTCAATAGAGCACCCCAGGATCCTTGTAATCTGAACTTGATGCCTAACAGGGGTGTTGAGAAAAAATATCTTGCTTTTGATGTAGTTAAATTTTTAACTGGCAACACTCTCATAGAGTCCTAGGATTCATTTTATGGATCTATCTTGAGCAACTAACGCTATGGTGGATAGGAGCGTGTCATCCATAAACTGTTGATGGATGATCATCTCAATCCCTGATGCAGGGAGGATGCTAGTCACCTTATTCTGTTGTTGGGCATCCTTGAGGGCTCTTCCCAAAGCTTCTACAAGGATGATGAAAATGATGGGGGATAGAGGATCCCCTTGATGCAGACCTCTTGAGCTTTGAAACAAATTGGTAGGATAGCCATTAAATAAGATAGAGAACCAGGGGGAGGAAATGCATCCCTAGATGAGGTCAACCCATAGGGTATGGAAGCTAAACTTTAGGAGGATCTCTCAAAGGAAACCTTTGTCAACCCTATCGAAGGTCTTTTTCATATCAAGCTTGAGGAAAAAGGAAGCCTTCTTGGTCATTGAGGCAGAATGTAGGGTTTCATGGATCGATATGACCCCATCCAGGATGTTCCTCACTTTCATCGAACTTCCTTGAGACTAATCAATGATAAGGGGGAGAATAGGCTTTAGCTTGTTGGCTGTAACCTTGGTCAACACTTTGTAGATGACGTTGCATAGGATGATAGGCCTATAATAAATGATGGATTTGTAGTTAGAGGCTTTCGGTATGAGGGCCAAGAAGGTGGAATTGAAACTACGAGGGACGAATTTGGTTGACTGGATCTCTCTAATGGCCTCATAAACATTGTTCCCCACCACATCCCATAGGGTTTGGAAAAACCCCAGAGAGAAACCATCCAACCCAAGGGTTTGATCAGTTGTATTGAAAACAATGTCTCCTTAATATTATCATGGGAGAGAGGTTCCACCAGTCTGAGGTTCACATCCTGAGGAACGATGCAAGGAATATTTGATAGGAGAGTATCTTGAGCTTGGATGTCACCCTCCGGGGCACTTCCCAAGAGGTTCTAAAAAAAGGACATCGCTTCAGCCCTGATATCAACTATGTCCTTGGTGGATGATCCATTTATGCACACAATCTCCCTAATCTTGTTGGATGCCCTATGCCACATAGTGGAGGCATGAAAGAACCTGGTGTTAGCATCACCTTCCTTGACCCATAAGTCTCTTGACTTCTGCCTCCAAAAGGTTTCCTCTCTAGCCAAGATGTTATGGAACTCTGTTAGGAGGTTCCTTTCCTCCTCCCTAGTGGGGCTGCTATGGTCCCCAGCTTTGATTCTCCTTTCCATCTCTTGAAGTTTCTTAGTAATGGTATTTTTACCAGAGAAAAGGTTGCCAAAAACCTCCCTATTCTAGATTTTCAAGTTTTCTTTGAACAGCTTCATTTTTTGAGCCAGACGAGAAGTGGAGGATCCTCCAAAATTTTGATGCCACCATGAAGATACTTGATATTTAAAATCCTTGTGGAGAGTCCACATGGATTCGAAACATAAAGAAGTTTTGAAGGAGGGAGGCCTGCCAGTTTCAATGAGGATGGGACTATGGTATGATCCGATCCGAGGTAAGGCCAATAGGGTGGCATCACCAAATAGAGGGATAGCTTCTTGAGAGATGAGGAACCTATTTAGCTTCACCTAGATGAGCCCACTATCAATCCTCCTGTTGCTCCAAGTGAAAGAGGACCCCTTGAGCTTAACATCCATGAGCTCATTGGTATTGAAAAAACCTCTAAAATCCTCCATGCTTCTACTGAAAGAGTCATTACCTCCTTTCTTCTTAGACAGATGCAGCAAGATATTGAAGTCTCCTCCTATGATCCATGGAAAGGTGTTGAAGGTGGTCCTCATTTGAGTTACAATTTCCCATATTTTGGCCTACTCGATGGGGGAATTTGGAGCATAAATGTTGGACAAGATCCAAGACTAATTGCTGGTCTTGGAGTGAAACAAAATATTTAGGATCCTGCTCGAGGACGATAATAGCCTTCCTTCAACCAGGGTAGGGTCCCAAAGGCACATGATCCCACCTGATGTGCCTTGAGCTGGACTAATAAGGAACTCTCCTTTGGCCCAAATGGCCTTGGCAGACTTCCAAGAAGAGAGCTCATCAATTTTGGTTTCTTGCATAACGAAGATGAAAGGATTGATCCTTTTCCTTAGGTCGGCCACAAGCCACTCCTTGGTTGCCCCATTGAGACCCATCATATTCCATGAGAGGACCTTCATTTCAAGGGTTTAGGATTTTTCCTGCCTCCCTTCACTATTTGGAAGGGGATTTGGTTCCTTGCTTGTCATTTTGGTTGTCGAAATCATCAAAGAAAAGTGTCAACTAGGTTCCATTTGTGATGTTTTCCATTGTTTCCTTGTTTCTCTTCTCATTGTTAGAGGGTCTCCCTATTTTTATTTCACTTCCATATTCAATGGTCAATTTCCTGCTCCTAGTGTTTCTATGGTTGATTCTCCCAGAGATGGATGGGTCTTCTTTTTTAGAGAAAGGAGAAAGGGGTACCTCACCCCTATTCAAGCAGTTTGAGGATTTCCTATTTCCCGCCGGGTACTCATCCATAAAATAATTTGGAACAATAATTTTGGGAAGGGTTTGTACCTAGGTAACTGGATCCTCTATGCTAGGATTGGTGTGATGGAGGGATTTTGAAAGCACCTCCTGCTCCTTTTGGGCTAACGGGGATGCTTCTCCTTGCTCATAGTTTTTCTTACCTTGATCTGGAAACATGCTCTAACCTTCCTCATGAGGTGCTTGGTGGGTGGGCTTATGCATGATGTGTTTTAGGCCTAGCACTGACTCCTTGTTGAGAGGGGGAATACCCTGGTTCCTCTGCATGCCCTTGTTCGTACCTATCACCTTTTGATTATGGGCCCTCAAGACAGGGCATTGATTCAAGAGGTGACCTTGAGTGTGATAGTGAGTACAAAATGCTGGCTTGTTTTTGTATTCTATGGGCTGCCTCTTGATGATGTGTGATCCTTTATACAATTTTATGAAATTGGGTAACTATGTTTCCAGGTTAGTAGAGACACAGAAGCGGGCATGGACCATCCTAGATTAAACCTTGGTGGAAGAATCAATGGAAATGAGCTCACCTATGGACCAAGATATCTCTTTGATGACATTCTTGTGCCAACATTGAAAAGGGAGGTTTGGCAACCTAACCCATAGAGGAGCTACATTTATGTTTTGGATTTCAGGGTTGAAATCCTCTCCCCACTTTTATAGAAAAAGCTCTTGTGCCCTAGGAACCATGGTCCCCTGGCCAAGATGTTGCAGCAGTCCTCCTAAGTGTTGAGCCTGATGGCAAAAAACCCTTGAGAGAGGGCAACAATTTCCAGGTTTTTCCTGGTATTCCACTTGTAAAAATCCCATTTTTGAATGGTCTCCATGTCTAGTCGCCCTCCTACGAACTTTCCAATCAGAGTGAAACGTTCAAGCTCTAGGTAGCTGTCCATTAGGTCTTCAAGGATGACCAAATATGCTCCATAAGGAAGTAGTTCTTGGGTGGGTTTCTTTTATGGGGATCCTAGACATAGTACCTGGATGTAGGATCATTTTTGGTTTAGGTTTACCCCACCTCTTGGTCCCTCCTTGTCAGGAGGATCTTTTTCGCTCCTGTCCAACCCATCTGCCTAGGCCCCTACTGCATTGGGACCTGCCCCGTCAATATTGCCATGGATTTTTCCTTCTAGACCCTCACTTGACCATCCTGCCTCCTTTCTACCACATCCTCTCGGTTGCTCTCCATCCGACACTCGCTCGTCTGCTTTCCTGCTCTCCATTCTCTTTCCAAATGAAACTTTCATTTTCTAAGTTTGAATATTTTTTATTAATTTTTTTAGATTAGGGTCATATCCACATGTGGAGGGAGGGATTTGACCTTGGGACCACTTATCTCGGCCTTCTCCTTTTAATTTACCTTTGGGTTTAATTTTTTCCATGTTTCTTGTGAGAAATCATATTCTTTTTAGAGCATGTTATTTTAATAAATTTGTTTATTTTTTAGAGTTAGAGAAATTTGATTAATGAGATTAAAGAAATAACTTTGTTTATTTAATTAAATTTAGAGAAATTTGATTAATGAGAATAAAGAAATAACTTTATTTATTTAATTAGAGTTAGAGAAATTTTATTAATGAGAATAAAGAAATAACTTTGTTTAGTCAAATAGAGTTAGAGAACTTTGATTAATGAGAATAAAGAAATAACTTTGTTTATTTAATTAGATTTAGAGGACTTTGATTTATGAAATAAAGGAAAATATGTTTATTTATGGATTAAAGATATAGAAATTTAATGTAATAAATAAAGGAATTGTTATTTTGTAGATTGAGGGTATGAGACCTTGGTTTGTGAATTAATAAAAATGGTTGGTTTATTTATAAATTGAAGTAGTAGAACTTTAATTTAGTAAATAAATAAATGATTATTTTGTAGATTAAGGGTATGGGACCTGTTGGCAATTTTGGGTACTTTGGGTACATTGCCTTTGCTCAAATGTATAAGTTGTCATTGATGTCAAAAGGCATTTTTGTGTTGATTTCAAAAGAGTGTGATGTCAAGAATATCTTGAGAAGCTTCATTATGTTAAAGGGTTTTTATTAAAACCATGGTGACAAGGCTAAAGGTTTTTCTTAAAACCATTTGAACTCATTAAGGGTTTTTATTAAAACCAAGCTTAACTTAATGCAAAGGTCCATGTGTATTATTAATAATTAAATTAACTCATACCTTTGTCAAAGGTCCAAAGTTTAATTTATTATTAATAAAATAATAATTATAATTATTTTAATTATTATTATTAAAGGGTCTTTCAACCCTTAAGTGACGTAGATTTATTGCCATCGTTGGAGGAGTCTCGTAGATTTACGCCTGGCGTTCATGATTTGCCCTTGCACTGTTTCATCTGGTTTGCGCTTGATGTCTGTGGTTTGCAATTGCTCTATTTCCTTCGAACAACACTTGGTGAC
>JAQPPZ010001159.1:0-221714 GCA_028583015.1 Wollemia nobilis | reverse complement strand
TTATGCTCTGTTAGCTGACTAGGATGGGGACATTACATCGTTAATGGAATTAACTGTCACTAATGGATTGATGATAACATTTTTGGATGAGCAATAGGCTGGCTTTTGGTTCACACTATCATTGATAGGACAACATGGTCATTGATGGATCGGTGATGGGGATTTTGGGTATATGATAAAGACTTTTAAAACAACTTGATGTGATAAAAATTCATCGGGAGGGGGAATGGTTAGGTAAATGATGGTGAGACCCTCACTTTGGACTTAAGATATTCTGTCCCTAATGAGACTCAATGGTCGCTGATGCATCGACGACGAGGCTTTTGCAAGAATGAAAGTTGATTTTGCTTTATGCCCAGGATTTACACGATCGTTGATTGAAATAGTCTATCAGAGATGGATTAACGATGGCAGGTTTGGATGAGCGATAGTGTATTTTTGGGTTTAGGCTATCATCGATGGATTATTGTGGTCGTAGATGGATCGACGATGGGGTTTTGGAAGGGCGACGATGAATTAGGGTTATTAGGCCTTAGTAAATGATTTTAGAAAAATATTAAGGTAAGTATCTAGGTGGACTTGGAGACTTAGGATTTAGGAAAAAATCAATAAGGTCGATTTTGTGGTATTTTCAACCATGGTCCAACCTAGGGCGCAACATGAATTTTAATAGCTTTTAAATGGAAATTGTGATGGTTAGGCAATTTTAAATTATAAGGGGCAAACTAGGCTATATGCGATGAAAATATTAATGGATTAAATGGTATTTTTAACGGGCATGGACTAAATAATGAAAGTGGACCAAATCTTGACATTGGATGGAATGGATAATATGGTGAGGGGTGATGATATGGAAATAGTGACCTTATGAATGAGTGGATGGCTAGGGATGAACTCATGAAGGATATAATGAATGAAGCACCATAAGAATTAGACCTATTTCTTTAATGACCATGATGATTCTTTTGAATTAGAATTATTTTCTCAAGACTTCCATCTTTTTGTACTCAACACCACATCCTATAATCACCTAGACATTCAATTTGTGCTAAATTTTTGAAAACTAGGGGTGATATCCAAGTTAGGATTTTTGAACCCCAACACAGGCTCTATTTAGGACAAGAGAAGTGTTTTATTTGAAATATTAAAAGTTCTCGTGAGGACCCTAGAATCTTTGGTTGACTCAATCATTCCCATTTATTTTTGGGCCTCCAGTAATAGACTTCAGGCAAGTGTGACCCCTTCGAACATGACTTTTAATTTTGGCTTTTATAGACACTTTAGTGCTTCTATTCCCATGGGTAACCTGACCAAAACCTGATGGAACTTTAATTAAAAGCATACGAGACTAATAATGAAATCCTAATCACCCGATTGTGAAGAAGTTGTAGATTTTCATGAAAATATTTTTTGAATACCGAAGTCAAGTAAATTGAGAGATGGCGAGCGAATATTCAAATTACGAGGTAGACGAGAAGCAGAAAAGTGATAATAGGAGCTCGGGAAGTGGTGCGATAGCGAGCGACGAGTCCATCGACTCATGATGAGGGGTGATCATATGAAAATAATGACCTTACAAGGGATGATATGATAAGAATTAGACCTATTTATTTAATGACCATGATGATTATTTTGAATTAGAATTATTTTCTCAAGACTTTCATCTTTTTGTACTCAACACCACATCCTATAATCACCTAGACATTCAGTTTGTGCTAAATTTTTGAAAACTAGGGGTGATATCCAAGTTAGGATTTTTGAACCCCAACACATGCTCTATCTAGGACAAGAGAAGTGTTTTATCTGAAATATTAAAAGTTCTCGTGAGGACCCTAGAATCTCTTGTTGACTTAATCATTCCCATTTCTTTTTGGACCTCCAGTAATAGACTTTAGGAAAGTGTGACCCCTTCGAACATGAATTTTACTTTTGGCTTTTATAGACTCTTTAGTGCTTCTATTCCCATGGGTAACATGACCAAAACCTGATGGAACTTTAATTAAAAGCATACAAGACTAATAATCAAATCCTAATCACTCGATTGTGAAGAAGTTGTATATTTTCATGAAAAGATATTTGAATACCAAAGTCGGGTAAATTGAGAGATGGCGAGTGAATATTCGAATTACGAGGTAGGCGAGAAGCATAAAAGTTAGAATAAGAGCTCAAGAAGTGGTGCGATAGCGAGCGATGAGTCCATCGACTCATGATGAGGGGTGATGATATGAAAATAATGACCTTATGAGGGATGATATGAAGTGGTGGATAAAATGGATAATATGGTGAGGGGTGATGATATGCAAATAATGACCTTATGAATGAGTGAATGGCTAGGGATGAACTCATGAAGGATATAATGAATGAAGCACTATAAGACTTAGACCTATCCCTTTAATGACCATGATGATTCTTTTGAATTGGAATTGTTTTCTCAAGACTTCCGTATTTTTGTACTCAACTCCATATCCTATAATCACCTAGACATTCAGTTTGTGCTAAATTTTTGAAAACTAGGGGTGATATCCAAGTTAGGATTTTTGAACCCCAACACAGACTCTATCTAGGACAAGAGAAGTGTTTTATCTAAAATATTAAAAGTTCTCGTGAGGACCCTAGAATCTCTAGTTGAATCAATCATTCCCATTTATTTTTGGACCTCTGGTAATAGAGTTCAAGCAAGTGTGACCCCTTCGAACATGAATTTTACTTTTGGCTTTTATAGACTCTTTAGTGCTTCTATTCCCATGGGTAACATGACCAAAACCTGGTGGAACTTTAATTAAAAGCATACAAGACTAATAATGATATCCTAATCACCCGATTGTGAAGAAGTTGTAGATTTTCATGAAAAGATATTTTGAATACCAAAGTCAGGTAAATTGAGATATGATGAGCGAATATTTGAATTATGAGGTAGGCAAGAAGCATAAAAGTGAGAATAGGAGCTCGAGAAGTGGTGCGATAGCAAGTGGCGAGTCCATCGACTGCCACATAGAGAACGAAATAGCGAACAAGACATATCCAGGTATGATAGATGGCTAGAATGGAGACATCAGGGGAAAAGACCCACCGGATAAAATGTCAGACAGTAATAAGAGGACCAGCCAGGTTTCATTTATGGAAGCCCTCCAAGGGAAACCTAAACCCTCGACTTCTGGACCAAATGCCTTTATAGCCCAAGGCAGTGATGTTTTTTATCCACAAGTCATGGAAGGGTATGCGACCCTAGATTCATTTTCCTTGGTAGGGAAGTTCGTCGGAGGATGCCCGAACATGGATTCAATATGACACTGGGTCGCAACTAAATGGAAAACTCGAGGATGTCTAGAACTATCTACAATATCCAGGAGGTTTTCATGATTCGCCTCAACATGCAAGAGGATTCAGATTGTATTTTATCAGGCGACCCATGGTTCTTCAAAAGAAGAAGCCTCTTACTCCACAAATGGAAAGCCAATTTTGACCCAGAATCACACAACATTAACTATGTTTCCATTTGGGTTCGACTCCCAAATTGCCTGCACATTTCTTCCACAAAGACGTGCTCCAAGGGATATCCCAAGCAATTGGAGAAATGGTTTCCATTGACCCAGCTACTCACAGCCGAACTCGTCTGATGTAAGTCCACATATGCGTCAATGTCAATCTGGAGACTCATCTCCCTGACCACCTTAACCTAATTTATAGATCATACCACCAAAGCCAGCCACTGGAATACAAAAACAAACTCGCATTTTGCACTGATTGCCAAACCCAAGAGCATATTCTGTCCCATTTCCCAAATTATAAAGGAGCATAGATTGACTCCCATACTTTAAACTGCCCAGTCCATGGAGAAAATCAAAATATGAAAGTATGAATTAAAAAAAGCTAGAACCACAAGGGCAAGCAATAGGTCCTACCCCTTTCAAACGATGATACAAAAAAGACAAGTAGTCTATTCACTATTTCTAACAAGTTCAATTTACTCAGCAATTCTGGTCTCTTTGATAAAATAAATATCAAGGAGCTCCCTGGAAAGAATCTCCCTATTCCAAACCCACTCCCCCATACTTACCCCAAGGCCAATCCCCCAATAAAACCCTTCCCCACCTCCTCACCCACGCCCTCTATCCCCACCCATCATCGACATCGATTCCCTAAGCTCTCCTCCCAAACCCTCTCAATCCCGTAATCCTCTGCTCACATATTTCCCACCCACTAGGAATGGGTCGCCCCTTTCCCCATATAAACCTTGTAATACCAAAACTGATAATGATGACTCATACCAAGAATCCCCAAAACCATGGAGCCTAAAACAAATAAAGAGTTTCAAAAAGTCCCAGATGGATGTAGGAGGTGATAAGAAAAGGGCAGGCCTTCAGGCGCTGAACTGAGAAACCATGACACAACTGAAGATATAGCCAATGGCACCCAAAAAACCCTTTTTCTAGGAACTTGATAGTGCCAAGAGGGAAGAAACCAAGAGATCCAAACCCCTCACGCAGTAAAGCAAAGGGGGCAAAAAACCCTCCAAGAGTTCCAAATGAAATTCCTCTCTTGGAATGCGAGAGGGTTAAATGGGGTAGCCAAATAAATACTAGCTACTGCCATGTGGAAAGATTCTAATCCCACCATATTTCTTATCCAAGAAACCAATTAGGTGAACACCGGTCACCAAAAGTTGCCAAGATCATTTGGAGAATGTGAATATGCCTACACACCGAATTCTAGTACCTCATGCAGACTCCTCTGTCTATGGGACCTTACCAAAGTAGAAGGCAAAGTCATCTCAGACAAAGGATGCTTATCCAATATCTACTTCCATGACCCCAAAACCTAGCTCTCCTGGGTAATGAAAAATGTTTATGCCCTTAATATGCAGTAGGGCAGACTGATCTTGTGGAACAATCTCACTCAAATGAGGCAAGTGTTTAGCAACATCCCATGGATCCTAGCAGGGGACTTTAATACCCCCCTGCATTATTCAGACAAGGGGAATGACATAACCCCCAAAACCACACTTGACTTCGTGCAGTTCGTAGATTCAAATGAACTCATGGAAGTTCAATTGATGGGGTTCCAGTTCACGTGGAGCAACAGATGAAGGGGCAGAGACCTTATCCAAGAACGTTTGGAACATTTTATACTGTCCCAAGAAGCGCTCCCCCTCTTTGGTGATGTCAGCCTCCAAGCACTCCCAAAAATTGGGTTTGATCACAACCCCCTTATTTTTGAAATTGCAAGCAAATATCAGTTCAAGACCCCCTTTTATTTTGAATCAATGTGGAATCAACACTCAGATCTCAAAATTCAGATTGCCGAATGGTAGGGGGAAAAGTTCCCCAGGATTGTCATAAACCTAGTAATGCAAAAACTTTGATTGATTAAAATAAAATTGAAGGGGTGAAATAGAGAGACATTCGGGAATATCTTTGAAAATAAGAATAACATCAAAAGTAGGCTCGAACAAATTGAGGATAGGTTCTAGTAGGGGCAAGCAGATGACAATCTTAGAGCTGAAGAGCGGGTCTTACTTTTAGAACACCATAATACCCTAAAAAAGAAATACATGTTCTGGCATCAAAAATTGAGATAACTTTGGCTCAAGGAAGGAGACTCCAACTCCAAATTTTTCCACATTTCCACCCTTAGGCACAGGGGAGCTAATAGGATTAAGAGCCTCACCATGCAATATGGGTCTCTAACCTCTAACATCCACCAGATTCGGGATAAAGTTGTTTCCCACTTAGAATCCCTCCTAGGCCCCCACCCCCTCCCTTCGGTCAGACCTTAGACACCCTTTTTGAGAATATTCCCAATACCATATCCGAAGCCATGAATGGTCTTCTCCTTAGCCCTCTGACCCCTAAAGAAATCCACCAGGCCTTATTTTTCATGCAGCCAGATAAAGCCCCTAGCTCCGATGGGTTCTCCCGTAGGTTCTTCCAAACCTACTAGGACATTGTTGGCCCCGACCTATGCCTAGCTATTTCTGAAATGTAGCTCACCATAACCATTTCCAAGGACATCAATTCCACTTTCCTTGCTATCATTCCTAAGGGGCACAATTCCCAGTCATTGTTTGATTACAGTCCCATTAACCTTTGCAATGGCATTTATAAGATTTTATCCAAAGCTATGGTCAATAGACTCATAGGCATCCTCCCTTCAATCATCTATCCCTGCCAAGGGAGTACCATTAAGGGGTGAAACATTATTGATGGTGTCATCATAGTTCATGAGCTTATCCACTCAGCCCATATCTCCAACAAGTCTACTGATGAGGCCTGAAAATGCCTCATTTTTACACTATGTTTGACATATAAAAACTGTCATATTATTAAGTTAAATGCCAAATAGTTGATTAGAATATATATTTGTTAAGTGTTTGCATGATTTTATGTTAGGAGCATTATATCTCTGTTTTTGACTATTTTCAGCATTTTGTGACTGCTTTTGCTTGATTAAGTAGCAAATAAAAATATGCATTTCAAACAGCCAAATGTGGTATGCTGATATCCATTAACTTCACAATGGTTTATGAATGTTTTCCTGCCCTTCAACTTGTTTGAAGTCCACATTGAAGCCAAATTATTAGGACTGTCATAAATCTAAAAATCTAAAAAAACAACCATATAAAAATCAGCAAGCTGTCACTTTATAGGAACACCTTGAAGTTGTCAAGAAAAGCATGAGGATATGGATGGAATGAGTTCAGAAGGACTACAGAAGACATCTGACCTATTTAGAAGCATTCCCACATGGTCTAAATAGGCAACAATATGGTATAACAGAGCAGGGACAATTGTGCAGCATTGTTGCACTATTTCAGCATGGTTACTTGGTGAATGAAGTGTATAAATTCAGTAGCAACTTGATGTACTCCTTCATGTTGATATTTGAATAATTTTTCCATGTTCTAATTTGTTTGAATTTGCAAGAAATGCCAATATTTTACAACTATGCAACAGAGCTGGAAAATGCAGTAATTTACCATGTAAATTCCAACAAGCTACCAATGAATGGCAAGGCATGGAATTCACACATGGAGAGGAATGAAGGCTATTGCAATCTGATCCTGAGGGCTAATCCACCTGAGAAATGCAGCTAAAATCACTTGAAGAGCACATAGTTGGTCATTTCGAAGATCTTCGGATTGAGAAATACAGTATCTTCGGATTGAGAAATACAGTCTCTTCGGATTGAGCCACTTAGCTCCGGATTGAGAACAAAAAGTGCTTTTTGAATTTTTGACTATTTTTTGATGGTGGAAAAAGGGAAAGAAGGTTGAGAAGGTTAAGGGAAAATATCCCCCAGCTGTCTTTGTCGTCCTTGCCGTCCAAAGCCACCATTCATGGAAAAAGATCAATTGATCCTCTTCTAGGATAAACCCAAAAATAACTGCAACATAATAGGAAGTTGTTTGCAAGATAGAAATGGCATATTATGAAGTGGAGAAATATGTGTGAGATATTTCTAGACTCCTCCCACGTACTCCCACCACTGAAGATGCTTTCTAAGGGCCAATGACTACTACTGCAACACAAACTGTCCAGATTTGCATTTATTTCAGATCCAAAATTATTGGCAAATCACTATAAAGTAGCACATAGGCTGATTTGAGCATGGGATATGTTGTAAATATTTATATAAATAACACAGCTCCCTCCTTGGTTGAGCCAGTTAGGAATTAGAATAGAGGAGAGTTTTCAATAGCAACAATTAGGACTGTATAGTAATTTTCTATAACAGTTTTCAGCATGTTTTGTCATCAATAAAAGTGCAGTTATTTTATCATTTTCTGTTCTGAGTGTTAATTAGTTAAGGAGTGCTTTTCACCTCCTTCTAGATCAGGAAGTATGGGCCCACTTTCAGATCTAGAAGGAGGATTTTTATGGCAGGTTTTAATCTATAATTTTGCTACAGCAGAATTAACAGATTACTTGTCAAGTTTACTTTTCTTGTTTTAAGTTTGTATAATGTTCTTTATGTTTTCTATTATGTTTGTGTACAACATTTGTGTGTGTGTCAGCTGACAAATTATATTAAGCATTTTTCCTTTGCTTTCCATGTTTTCCCTACTTTTCTATTTTAGCAACTTTCCATTTTCAGCATATTTCATTTTGTTGTCAATTCCTGTAGCAGAAGCTTGACGACCTTTTGTGGCAGGACATTGATAGGTGTTTTTAGCATAAGTTTCATTTACAAGCATCATTTCAATTATGCAAGAGTAACTAGGTTTCAATTCTGCAAATGTAACTTAGGATTTCATTTCAGCAACATTTAAATTCAGCAATTTAAATTCTGTTATTTTAATTCTGCAAAAGTAGATTAGACTTTCAATTTAGCAATTCCAATTCCTGCAATTGTAGTTAGATTTCAATTCTTGCAACTTAGAATTAGTTTTTAGTTCCTGCAAGTTTCCATTCTACAGATTAGGTTTAGTGTGACACCAAAAGGCTAAACCAAATCTGTCTCACCCAATAAATGCTTGAAATTTGAATGCCTGAATTGTACTCTGCCCTAGCCTTCTATCGTAGACAACCTTGGACACCACCCCAGATTGATAAGATCTTTGAGATTTAATGATGTGCTTAATGACAACGCATCATTTTGGCACCGTTGTCGGGAACACGGTGTTGTTAGAGGGTAAAAGTAGCCCAATAATTGTTAATTATACTAAATTGTGAACTTCAGAGTAAAATCTGGATAAATGATTGGTATTAGTAATAATTTTTGGTAAATTGCATTTCAGTCCATTTAGAAAACAAGCAACCATAGGGAGGTGATCTTCACACCTAGGGGTTAAATTGCTTATGTTTGAAATTCTTGATAAAAATTGAAAGAATTCATCATCCTCATTATCAAGAAACATAAGATCTCTTAGAGGAGCCATCTGCTAGTACTGCCATTTTTATATCCATATCATCAAGGTAGTATAAACAAATTTGTACTAGGTGTTGGGAAGACATCATGGCAGATATACAAGACTATCCCTTGAACAAAACAATCATATCAGCTACTTGTAGCATTTGTTCACAAGGACATATCACTGATAAATGCCATTTACTTCCACAACTCAGAGATGCAAAATTTGTTGCCTGGTCTAAATTCTTCTCAAAGGAGATCCCAACAACAACAAATAGAGCAAGTAAAACCACTACCTCCAGCCCAACCTGTGGTCAATATGAATAATACAGGACAGGTAACCCCTGTCTATGTAAGCTGAATCTATTAAAAAAAAAATCACAAAACTTTTGCACAATCAAAATAGGAGTTTACAACTTAACGGTGATCCTAGAGTTTTGCCATTATTACTTAAATATTGTTAGGATTTTACCACGCTAAACCGCAACCTAGCAATTCTTAGCCTACATAGACAATAGTTGATCTCATTAGAGGTGATCCTACCTGACAAGTAGTTGATCTGCTAAAGTTGTACACTTCTTGTCTTATTGTGCAAACCAAAAATATTTCTTTTTTAGCCCAACCTATGATCAGTCTGAATAATACAGGATAGGCAACCCCTGTCTATGTAGCTGAATCTGGTAAAAAAAAACCTACAGGAAATGTTATTGACTGCAACAACATCCAACTATGCTCAAACAAGAACTTACCTGAGCTTGAAGAGACAAAAATCAATGGAGATACACAGAAAACCTTTAGTCCAAACACACAAAAATTAGCCTTGGATAAAGGAGAAAAACTAGAAAAACTGCACATAGAAAATTTACTTCCATTGAACTCCTTAGTAAGAAATTACAAAGGGGTAAATTTTGTCCTCCTAGGAATGAAACAAATTGAAGTGCAGCCAAGAAAATTCTTGAACATTATTATCTGGTTGACTTATAAACAAAAAGCAAAATTGTTGCTATTTTGAAACAATATTTCAATCCCTTTACATGGAATTACAAGGGTATATCAAGATTTTATCTTGATGTAAGCACTTAACATCTTTTGGGAATTGGTATTTAATTGTTTCAAGTACAGATTGACAAGATTTTGCAGACTAGGAGGCATGGACAACACTTGATTGAAGAAGTTTTTAGATATGGAGCAGTGCTTCTTTCTCCCATTGGTAATTCATGGAGGATGTTAGTGGTGAATGGACATTGCCTTCGGGTATACCATGCACCATTAACTAAGGAGGAGTTCTTGAAGGAGATTCCATTGGATGTACACATAATGGAAGAGAATTTCTCTTCAATATCAGATTTCGAGTGATGATAAAAAGTTTGACAAAAAGAAAAAAAATACAAGAAAAGCAAAAAGAAGAATAGTCTTGTTTGTGAACTTCCTTCTTGGGTACAAGCAAGACAAGAAAAATTGAAAAAAAAAAAAAAAGAGAGAAAAAAATTGCAGTAAAAAGGCATGTCCCACAAAATGGGGATACATGAGGACAAGCATCAATTTCAGCAAGGAAGAGGAACAATGGAGCCAATACTTCATTTCCAGCAATAAGGAGGCAATTATGATGTAAGAAGATTCTTACTACTCATCTAGAAAGGAAGGTTGCATCATTGTTACAGATTTCAACAGAAAAAGATGGTGTTTTCATACAAATATTGACATGTTTTTGCAGAATAAGAATTGTTCTCATCCAAATAAGATTGAGAGACATTCTCTCTCATTGTAGCCTCATGAGAGACTTGAAAAAAAAATGATAGAACTTGGTTGAAAACCAGAAATGGCAGCCTCTTCTATGAAAAAAAGAGATGAAAAAAAAAAATGAAAAAAAAAGAAAAAAAATGAATAATTCAGTAGTGAAAACCTCCTTGAGGCGCTGCTGAGTTGGCTTGCATGAAAACCGGTTTTTTGGCATGCATTGCCTTGTTGATCCACCCATCATTGTTCCACCATTGTACAAATCTCACACTGCTCATGTGTATATTTATGTTTTCAGATAGCTTGCTAACAATCATCAAAAGCAGCTTGTAAGGTGCATGATCAATTTTTAGGACAATAAGGTATGTGTTTCTTGCATTTAAGTCATAGTAAGCATTTAGCATTTAATGTATGATAATCGGTATTTGGCATAAAACTATTCATACAATATTGGCAAGTTGAAAATGGAACATGTTTAAGATGTCAAGAAACACCCCCTTCTGCCCTTAGTTGCATGAGAATTTCAAAACTGTAAAAAACCTAATTTTGAGACAGACATGGCAAAAATTCTATCTCAATTAGTAGGGCAGGTTTGAAGTAGGACTACAAGTTTATCTCACAATTGGCTCATAAATTTGAGGAAGAAAATCTGGAAAATGCACCTAAAGATTCTATTTTACTACTACTGCAATAAAATAGCAATATACAAAATGAAGAATAACATCTAAACAAAAGGATAGAGAGGGGATTTTTGATGTTATGGAAGGCTTATACACACTAGATATGGGCCCTCAATAGAATCTGTAGCTAACTTTTGCATATGAGGTCATTTTTGCATTTTTTGATGCATCTTCGAAATGAGCAGGATATCTTCGAAATGAGCAGGATATCTTCGGAATGAGCAGAAACTATACCAAAATTGCTGAAAATGCTGCAGAATAGCAAAAAGAGTAGGGTACATCAAATATTGAGGTTCCTAAGGCTATACCACATGTAAGTACATCCCTCAAGCATTTCAAAATCAAAATTTTATCAATTTTGTTCAAAAGGTGCAAACAACAAGAATAGGCATTCAAGCTGAAATATTGTTAAGAATAGAAAATTCCACCAGTAGTAGTGCATCTGCCAAATATGGTTCCACAATAAGGCTATTGTAAGATGAGTCACATGATACCAAGCCTTTAAGAGGTACCTTGCAACACTAAAACTTGTAGAAGGGCAGAAAAAGAGTTAAAATTGCAGTAATTGCAGAAATTGCAATATTGAAGGATGAAAGTGCAGAAGTAAAAAAGTTGCAAGTTGCAAATGAAAAAAAAATATGCAAGAAAAAAAAGAGCAGAATAAAAAATTGAAAAAAATTGATTGAAAAAATTTGCAAGGTTGTAGAAAAGTGAAATACATGTGCTTAAATTGAAAAATACTTGGTGTAGTGCAGCAAGGAGAAATTTCTCAAGTAGCAGGTGGCAAAGGATATTTTTCACAAGGATAAAACCAACATATTACTATGGCCTACTAGGATGCATGAGGGCATGCATCAGTTCAAGTTAGGGGGAATGATGAGGCCTGAAAATGCCTCATTTTTACACTATGTTTGACATATAAAAACTGTCATATTATTAAGTTAAATGCCAAATAGTTGATTAGAATATATATTTGTTAAGTGTTTGCATGATTTTATGTTAGGAGCATTATATCTCTATTTTTGACTATTTTCAGCATTTTGTGACTGCTTTTGCTTGATTAAGTAGCAAATAAAAATATGCATTTCAAACAGCCAAATGTGGTATGCTGATATCCATTAACTTCACAATGGTTTATGAATGTTTTCCTACCCTTCAACTTGTTTCAAATCCACATTGAAGCCAAAATTTTAGGACTGTCATAAATCTGAAAATCTAAAAAAAATAGCCATATAAAAATCAGCAAGTTGTCACTTTATAGGAACACCTTGAAGTTGTCAAGCAAAGCATGAGGATATGGATGGAATGAGTTTAGAAGGACTACAGAAGACATCTGACCTATTTAGAAGCATTCCCACATGGTCTAAATAGGCAACAATAGGGTATAACAGAGCAGGGACAATTGTGCAGCATTGTTGCACTATTTCAGCATGGTTACTTGGTGAATGAAGTGTATAAATTCAGTAGCAACTTGATGTACTCCTTCATGTTGATATTTGAATAATTTTTCCATGTTCTAATTTGTTTGAATTTGCAAGAAATGCCAATATTTTACAACTATGCAGCAGAGCTGAAAAATGCAATAATTTACCATGTAAATTCCAGCAAGCTACCAATGAATGGCAAGGCATGGAATTCACACATGGAGAGGAATGAAGGCTATTGCAATCTGATCCTGAGGGCTAATCCACCTGAGAAATGCAGCTAAAATCACTTGAAGAGCACACAGTTGGTCATTTCAAAGATCTTCGGATTGAGAAATACAATCTCTTCGGATTGAGAAATACAGTCTCTTCGGATTGAGCCACTTAGCTCCGGATTGAGAACAGAAAGTGCTTTTTGAATTTTTGACTATTTTTTGATGGTGGAAAAAGGGAAAGAAGGTTGAGAAGGTTAAGGGAAAATATCCCCTAGCTATCTTTGTCATCCTTGCCATCCAAAGCCACCATTCATGGAAAAAGATCAATTGATCCTCTTCTAGGATAAACCCAAAAATAACTACAACATAATAGGAAGTTGTTTGCAAGATAGAAATGACATATTCTGAAGTGGAGAAAGATGTGTGAGATATTTCTAGACTCCTCCCATGTACTCCCACCATTGAAGATGCTTTCTAAGGGCCAATGACTACTACTGCAACACAAACTGTCCAGATTTACATTTATTTCAGATCCAAAATTATTGGCAAATCACTATAAAGTAGCACATAGGCTGATTTGAGCATGGGATATGTTGTAAATATTTATATAAATAACACAACTCCCTCCTTGGTTGAGCCAGTTAGGAATTAGAATAGAGGAGAGTTTTCAATAGCAGCAATTAGGACTGTATAGTAATTTTCTGTAATAGTTTTTAGCATGTTTTGTCATCAATAAAAGTGCAGTTATTTTATCATTTTCTGTTCTGAGTGTTAATTAGTTAAGGAGTGCTTTTCACCTCCTTCTAGATCAGGAAGTATGGGCCCACTTTCAGATCTAGAAGGAGGATTTTTATGGCAGGTTTTAATCTGTAATTTTGTTGCAGCAGAATTAACAGATTACTTGTCAAGTTTACTTTTCTTGTTTTAAGTTTGTATAATGTTCTTTATGTTTTCTATTATGTTTGTGTACAAAATTTGTGTGTGTGTCAGCTGACAAATTATATTAAGCATTTTTCCTTTGCTTTCCATGTTTTCCCTGCTTTTCTATTTTAGCAACTTTCCATTTTCAGCATATTTCATTTTGTTGTCAATTCCTGTAGCAAAAGCTTGACGACCTTTTGTGGCAGGACATTGACAGGTGTTTTTAGCATAAGTTTCATTTACAAGCATCATTTCAATTATGCAAGAGTAACTAGGTTTCAATTCTGCAAATGTAACTTAGGATTTCATTTCAGCAACATTTAAATTCAGCAATTTAAATTCTGTTATTTTAATTCTGCAAAAGTAGATTAGACTTTCAATTTAGCAATTCCAATTCCTGCAATTGTAGTTAGATTTCAATTCCTGCAACTTAGAATTAGTTTTTAGTTCCTGCAAGTTTCCATTCTGTAGATTAGGTTTAGTGTGACACCAAAAGGCTAAACCAAATCTATCTCACCCAATAAATGCTTGAAATCTGAATGCCTGAATTGTACTCTGCCCTAGCCTTCTATCGTAGACAACCTTGGACACCACCCCAGATTGATAAGATCTTTGAGATTTAATGATGTGCTTAATGAAAACACATTATCTACCTTCTTCCTGAAGCTTGATATGAATAAGACCTTTGACAGAGTGGATCAGGAGTTTCTGATCAAAGTCCTCCTCAAGTTTGGCTCCCATGAGAACTGTGTTAATTTGATCTCACACTGCATCTCCTCTTCTTGGTTATCCGTCATTATCAATGGGTCAGTAGCAGGGTATTTTCCTAGTACCAAAATTCGAAGACAAGGGGACCCCCTTTAACCTATTCTCTTCATCATTTTGGCTAAAATCCTAGGGAGGGCCATCAAATATACCTGCTCTAGAAGATTGATATCCGGTATTAAGGCTACCTCCAACCTCCAACCTTCAATTCACTAATAGTTTGTCGATGACACCCTGCTGGCCACTTCAGCCTTGGTGGCTGAAGCCAAAATCATTAAGTCTATTCTCAATCTCTATGAGGAAGTTGCTGGTTAGAGGATCAATTTCACCAGGAGCAAAATCTACTTTATCAACGCCCCCTTCAAGTGATAGGTCAAAATTGTAGGTATTTTGGGATGCACCATTGCTGATTTCCTGACCATATACCTGGGCCTCCTAATGTTTTGAGACAGATAAACCAAGACTATGTGGAACTTTGTCACTAAAATAATTCATCGAAAATTGGCAAGCTGGAAATGGGCTTTCCTCTCACAAGTAGGCAAAGCAACCTTGGTCAAGTCTGTCCTCCAAAGCATCCCAATGTACTTTCTGTTAGTCTTCAAAATCCCAGTAGTTATAGGAGAAGCTATAGAGAAGATCCAAAAACACTTCCTATGGGCAAGGTTTGATAACTAGCGAAAGTTTCACTTGATGTCCTGGGATAAAGTGTGCACTCCAAAATATAGAGGTGAGCTTCGGTTGCGTAGGATCAGTCTCATGAACCATGCTTGTTTGGCCAAACAAGCATGGAAGGTTGTCACCAAAGCCAATTTGGAGTGGGTTTCTATTGTCAAACGAAAGTATTTGTAATAGCTTTCTTTCAGGGATGAAGGGAGTCTTAGCAATGGTTCCCACTTTTGGAAATCGATAACCCACACCAAGCACCTTATTCAATAAGGGATAAGATGGCAGCTTGGGGATGGTAAAAATATTGACTTCTGGAATGAACCACGTAGGAACGAGCCCCTTGTCAAAGACCCCAACATTGCTGTAATCAAACACCTCACTGATAACAAATTTGGTCATAGAGTTGTTGAATTCATCACTATTGACCAAGATAGTTGTAGATAGAAATATATTCAGTTCAGAGTCAGAAATTTTATCATTGACAAAGCCATGGTGTCCATGTAGGCTATCCTTAGGGTAACTTTCATCCCCTAAACTTAGGTGGCAGACAAAATTTGCTGAAAAAGAACTAGTGATGGTCGTTTCTCTGTTAAATCCATTTTCCAATTGGCAAACAGGCCCCCTAAGCTTCCCAACACCATTGATATCCCGACCACTACCAGGTCCATTTGTCTTAAGCACCTGGTCCTGAAGGTAGCTCATTTATACTGGCTCGCAATCTACAATAGAATCTTAACAACTGACAACTTGATCAGAAGGGGTGTATTTGTCCCCAATAGATGCTATCTTTGCGCTCATGCGTGGGAGTCCACCCAAAAGCTCCTCCTTGATTGACCCTTTGCCTGGGATGTTTTCTCTTCCCTGATTAGCAGGTTCCACATCAATTGGGTGTGGCCCAAGTCTATCCTGGAATTGTTCACCCAGTGGCCTAGGAAATTTAGGAATACCAGGCTCAAATTCCTATCGAAAGCCCTACTACACCATGCAACTTGGCAAATATGGTTGGAGCGAAATAATCACATCTTCAATGACAGTCCCATAAACCCTAAAATGGTGGCTATTAGAGCTTTGTCCTTTGCTATTGAAAACTCTAGCCTCATCTCTTGCACATACATCCAAACTTATAGGATAGAGTCTCTTCTATTCAAATATATGGGGATTTCCCATTGAGTGCACCATAACACAGAATCCCCCCAAAACCAAGAGTAATGTCAAGTGGAATCCCCCACCTCTAGGTTGGCTTAAGGTCAATTTTGATGGATCATCCAAAGGAAACCCGAGGGATGTTGGGACTGGTAGTGTCATCAGGGACCATGCTGAAAACATCATTATGGCTTCTACTAAAAAATTAGGGGTCCAAACTAACAACTACACAAAAGCTCGAGCTCTCTAGAGGAGCATTGAGGTCAGCAAATATTTGACTAATCCTATCATGTTTGAAGGCAATTTGTCTATAGTAGTTAGTCACATGAACAACAATAGCAATGGAGGTTGGAATATCCATAACATAATCTAGGAGTAACAAACCTCACTAAGTCAACGCTCTCAAAGCATGGTACATCATGTATTTAGAGAAGTGAACAAGGTGGCAGACCTTCTGGCCAACAAGCAACCAACGAAACCAACCTGATCATCTAGGAAGATGACTTTCCCTAGGATGTCATCACGACAACCAATCATGATGTGGAGTGCACCCAAAATGAGTAGCGCTAGCTGCAACGATGGTATTTTTTCAACACCAAAGGGGTGTTCGGTCAACACAAATCTTAAATGGAAACAAATCACAAAGGGTAGCTCTTATTGCCACCAAGGTATTTTTTCAAAACCATGTGTGTTTTCCCTCAAAACTATGCTCCTTTAGGACTTAGTATTTTTGCAGAATGCTCTCCTCGTGCCAATATACCCTATCAACCCTTTTGGCCTTCACTTTCTTTGCGCCTCTGCCCCTTTGCCCTCATTTTACCCTACGTATCATCATCCATTCGCCACCCCCCTCCTTTCTCCTTCATCCACTCATTTTGTCGCTCGGTCCATTCGCCTCACCACTTCCTTCCATTTTGGTCCTCCCCCATGTGCCCCGTTAAGGTCAATTTTCTCACATGTTGTTCCCAATTATACATCGATACTGTTACGATGATCAATTGCTTCTCTCGCCTAAGTTCCTGGCCTATTAGTCCCTTACTTTTCCTTTCAGTGAGTATTCACTTGAGGCTTTTTGTCTAGTTTGTCAGAAGTTGTCCGCATAACCCAGAAGAGCAGGAAATCTTGTAGGCCAAAATATCAAAACACGAGTGCTCAATGCCCATCACCAGAGGTCATCAACAATGAATACGAGGTAACGATCAATAATCCCAAATATATATTGCACATCGCCACCCTCAATCACATCAACAAAGTGGTAGAACACTTGAATTCTACCGCCAATATTATCCCGTAGGTCAGTTCATTCCTATCCAACACCATTACTAAAATACAAGAGCTCCCTACTGTGCTCAAGGTCCTATGAAACTATGATAAAAAAGACAATGCTAAGCAGGAAGACAAAATGGAATCCCAGTAGCTCTAGGAAGGTGACTGTTGGCAGTTGGATTGCCTCTGTTTGTTTTGATTTCATCTCAGTTTTATTTGTGATGTTTGTAGCCATGGTTTGGCTAGTCCACAGGGGGTCAGAATCCCAGATTATTTTTGTCAGACTTTATCAATTTTGTACTATCGACACTATTCATACCCATTGTAATAGGGACAGGACCCTTTAACCCAATCTGTAAATAAAATCTTTTACGTACCAAAAAAATCCTAATCACCTAAGAAAAATCATGTAACCCTATAGCCAAGCTTCGAGCCTAGATGAAATGAATATTTTCCTCAAAACCCATGAAGGACAACTCATTGTACACATAAAATATTTCAATATCATCTTGAATGATAAGGACAAGGATGGAGTATAACACAAAAAATTATATAAGTTATTATTATTTTGTACAACAATCATTCGTATGGGACATGCCACTTGAAATGGGACTTACATGTGAACCAATAGAAGAAGATGTTTCACTACCATTGCTAAGCATCTAGATAGTTTTCTATTGTAATCCAAATGGATCAACTATGAAGTAGTTATTGAATTCGAAATATCTCAAGCTTGTGTAAGGCCATACTCTTGTCTTCCTCCATATTGCATTGGAATCATAGAGATAAAGATTCCCCTTTAAGTTTGAAGCTATATCATTACAAGACAAAAACCTTTATCCTTAATGGACCAATGGTGGAAGGCATGTATTTAAGACAAGGGGATCTAAAAAGTATAATTCCCCTTTAAGTTTGAAGCTACGTGGTTATATTACAAAACACATTTATTCCTTGATGGACCAATGGTGAAAGGCATGTATTTAAGACAAGGGGATCTAAAATGTATAAAACTCTTACAAGCTCCATTTCATAATAAGGAGACTCTTGGAGTGAATCAAAACTACTTTTGCTAATACATTTATTTAAAGATATGAGATAAAAGAGGTCTTGTTGATGCTAAATAATACTTGGTAAATTTCAAGCACGAGAGATGAGTTATTAGTAGAGGAACAATGCAAAAACACCTTGAAGGAGATTTATACCAAAGAATTTTTTGGTGAGAAAAATCTTGAGAATTGTGGCTCAGAGGAGATATAATTATCCAATTTACTATTTCACTATGGCTACATAACATGTGAACCACATCTCATTTATTTTATTGAGTGAAGACTTCCTTTTAAGAGAGCTACTATAATCATGCACAAATTTGAAGGCTAGGTAAGATTTTCTAAGTCACATTCCAAGGATACTAGATAAGAAAAAAAATGAAAGCTTAATGGATGTTATCTCAACATTAGAGACTCATAGTGCATTGTTCCTCACGAACAAAGATAAATCCCAAGGGCTTGATAAATTCCCTTTAGTTTTTTTCAACACTTGCTAGAGATTATGGAGAAAGATATTCTTTAAGCCCTTAATGAAAGTAGAAAGTCCTAAAATATTCTCAAGGATTTTAATAACACTTATATCACACTCATTCTAAAGTGTAATAACCCCATAAAATTTGGATATTTTTTCCTATCTCCCTATGCAAAGACATCCTTTAATTGTTAAAATATATTTGGACAAACAAAGTAAAGTTGATTTTTTCCAAAATCATATCTCCCAAAGGAGACATATTCATTGATGGAAAATAAATTCTATACGGGGTTTAACTAACTCATGAATTGGTTCATTTAATAAAATAGAGGATAGAGACAACTGACTATCATATTTATTGTTTGGTAGGCATATGATCATGTGGACTAGAGTTTTTTGGATGAAGTTGTAGTGACCATTGGATTTGACGAGATGTGAAGAAGATGGATACACTATCGTCTTGCTACATGTGGTTCTTAATTTTGATCAATGGAAACCATTCTCAATTATATTCAACGGAAACCCAAAATGTTACTTCATTGCATCACAAGGCTTGAGGGTAAACATTACTTCATGATACAATGAAGTAACCTTTTGTGTTTCCTTTGACCTTCGTTAACGTGGTGCTACCTTCTTTTTCATCTAGCACTGGCCAATCATCGCCAAGCATTGAGGCTGATAGACCAGTTAGAATTAATGCTTCATAACATTACACATTTCATGTTATAACTTGCCAAGGGAGAAGTTACTTATCTGCTAGCATCATCCAATCGCTAGTTTGCATCAAGACCTAGTGGATCAATCGCTAGCATTCATCTGAATGGTGGACTAATAAAATATTACTTTTCATTTTATTAGATAAGAAAATACTTCAGCTTAGTCTAAGAGAAATGGTGTGGAGAAGGGGGCAACTTATTAAGATATGATTTAGGTAGGATTGAAAATGTTTTCAAAGTATAAAGGGGTGGATATGTCATCATGTAGGGCAACCCTTAATTTCCTAGGAAATAAATGGCAATATATTTAATGGAAAAAGAACCTACAATTCTAGGTGATAAACGTTATGGTGGTGAAATAGGCATAGACGACTACCTAAGAGATTTCAATTTTATGAAATAATAAAAATTTTGAAGTATGCAAGGGCTAAGTGAAAAAGGGACGGTCCTTGTAAATTTATAAAAGCTTTGAACCTTTGCATTTTCTCTTAACATGACCATGGTGGAAAGTAATTCATCGTTTGGCATGGACAAATTGCCAGATTCATGTGTCTAGCAGACCAATAGTTGATGTGTTCAATAGCTTGGTGGGCCAATGAGAATTACATTAATCTAGTCTCCCATTTTCCTTATTTTATTAATATTCTCCAATCCTATCTGTAGTACAAAAAAGTATTCCACCGTGGTGTCATTTTATTTTTCTTGTATTGCCTACCAATCGCTGCACAATATGATGATGGCAGACCAATCATCAATGACTTTCCAGTCAACAAACCAATGAGAAGTTTTCTTTATAAAAATTTTAATATTTATGCCATCTTCATTTTGATCTCGCTATGGTAAAAAGTGCCAAGGGGAGCAACTTCTTTGTCCTCATGTGCCATCCAATCACCAATAAGATATGGGTTTAGCAGGCCAATCCTCGCTCTTCACCGAGTTGTGGAGGGCCAATTGCCAATGAGTTATTCGACCTGGTGAGTGGACTAGTCAACTTTCCTCTTTATTTTAATATTTACTTTTAAGTTGTTGGGGGTACATCTCCTTCGTCCTTACTCACCGTGGTGGCCTCTATTTTATCCTCTAGTCGGTGATCAATTACCAAGGGTTATGGAGAGGACAAACCAATCATCAACGCCCATTGTTAGCTAACGGACCAATAACTAGCAAGCATCGTAGACCAATGAACCAATAGTTTTAGACCTCCTCCATCGTGGTGTGGCTTAATTCTTCTTTTAACATCTACCAATTGTTGCCTCATGTTGCTAGCTAGTGAGCCAATCGTTGCTCTCTGCCAAGAATTAGCAGACCAATGAAAATTTTACTTTGAACTTATGAGAATTATTAACCTTAGGACTAGGTTTATGGACTGGGAATAATGGAAGGGGGTGTGACTTTTCTAAATATAAGACTTAGGCATTGATATACTCATGGGGTCGAAGGAGGAAATGTTTACTATGTAGAGGTTATCCTTGAAAACTTAGGGGATTTGAATAAATCGCACAAATTTATGGATGATTGACGATTATCCTAAGGAATTTAGGGAAAGCGAAAGGGTCTTGGCAACATTTTGCAGTTTAGCTCGAGGCAAGCAAATGTTCATGACTTATGAGATTTTAAATTATTGGTCGAGCCTAAGTGGATAATGAAATATTAAAAGGGATGGCCTTAGCGGACATGGGGGTGGCAACAAAAATTATTAACCTTAATATTTTATGTGGCTATGACTTAATATAAGGTAAACTTCGGATATAAGTTTAATAAAATAATATAATATACTTGGACTAATAATGGTCTAATGGGATGAATTTAGATGGGTATAAGGTGTTTATGGTAATATGAAGGGAAGGCTTGGAATGTGCTTTAATATAATGATATGGGGTTGACCGTGATGATTATTAATAGGTAAATATGGATTCAAAGGAATAGGTGGATGATGGTATAGGTTTATGGGATGAAGCGAAGGCTTTAATGAAGATGCATGATGAAATCATGATATTATGGAAATGGTAGGAACAAATTTGTGAGGGACCACCTTGAATGGATTGAGCATGAAATAATCAAGAACTATACTCTTACTGACCATGGGGACCTTCTTCGAACCAATATGACTTTCTAAAAACTTCTCTCTTTTTGAAACAACCACCACATCCTATAATCACCTAGACACTCAATTTTGCCATCCTTTGAAAATTAGGGGTGAAATATAAGTTGGGATTTTTGAAGCCCAACATAGGCTCTATTTGGGACAAGAGAACTGCTTGAATTTAAAGGAGTGGAAGTTTTCTTGAGAACCTCAGAATATTTGGTTGACTTGACCACACATGTTGACCTCTTGGTGTGATAGACTACCAATTCCAAGCTGACTATAACTATGCCCGTTCTTCTGACTTACATAAGGACACACACAAAGTGATTTAAAACTCATAACTTGACTCAAAAAAAATCTTAATCACCTAAAATTTTTAGCCTAATCACCTAAAAAATTGGATAAAGTAACAAACTGATAATACTTATGATCATACCTAAAAACAAAAACTTACTGACTAAAACATTGACACAGACTAAAATGTACTAAAACATAAGCTTTTGTAGAGGCAGACACAAATATCAACCCAAATACTTTTTATATTTTTGGAAGATAGAAATAGTTCATATCAATTGATCCCCATCATAGGGATGGTACATTTTCAAATGTTGGCCATTTATCGAAAACTATATTTCTTCTCCTTGCAGGGTTTACAACATGTAAGTATGATGGCCTATTTTTTGGATGATCTGATAAGGACCCAACCATTTTGGTTCCAATTTGCCTTTGTCCCCTGGTTTGTCATTCTTTGGATCCCAGTATAACACTATGTCTCCTTCAACAAATGGCTTTCCTCTGGCTTTCTTGTTAAAGACCTGAATTATTTTTATGAGTTTCTTGGGTCATTCTCTTGAAAGCATCTCTTCTATCTTCTTCTAGTTTGACAATTTGATCCATTCTCCTTTGCAAGGCATCTAGCTTCTTGTGATCTTGAAGTAATAAGGTCAAAGAAAGTCTTTCTACCTATGGAGGAAGTAAGGCATTTTCTCCATAAACTAGTTCATAAGGTGTTTTTCCTGTTGCTCTCTTAATAGAAATCCTATCATCCCATAAAGCAAATTTCAATTCATTGTCCCAACTTCTTTTATTTTTGCCAAGAGATCTCTTTATTCTGGTAATAAGATTTTTATTTGAAGATTCTGCTAGGCCATTACCTTGAGGATAGTAATTAGTTGAATGTGCCAACTCAATGCTATATCTATTGCAGAATTCTACCATCTCATATGAAATAAAACTACTTCCATTATCAGTAACTAGCTTCTTGGGTACTCCAAATCTAGTTAAGATATTTTCCTCCAAAAATCTGATAATTACTTCAGTGGTTGATCTCTTCAATGGGGCAGCTTCTACCCACTTAGTGAAATAGTCAGTTGCAGTTATTATCCATCTATGACCACCTAAAGAATTTGGATTAATTTCTCCTATCAAGTCCAGACCCCATTGGGTGAAAGGAGCTTCTACTACCACAGGTTTTAAAGGTATTGCAGGTAACTTTTTCTTACCATCAAATATTTGGCAGTTCTGGCACTTTCTTACAAATAGATGCACATCTCTGAACATGGATGGCCAATAGTAGCCTACTCTCATTATGCTATTAACAGTTGCTTTAGGTGCAAAATGTCCTCCATAAAAGCTAGTATGAAACTCTTCAATGATTCTAGGTACTTCCTTTTGAAAAAGATAGAGTAATAATACTCCATTCGGATGCCTCCAATATAATTTGTTATTCTGAATGTAATACTTTTGTGCTTGTAGTTTAATACTCCTCATTCTGTTCTGAGAACTACCAGGTAGAAATGTCAATGTCTGCAGATAATTAACAATATCCTTATACCAATCATCTTTAGAAGCTTCTATTTCAACAATCTGTTGTGCATTTACTGTTACAACTATATTGTTGAAGTCTTCACCTCCTTTGGTTTCCATGTACTTGGCCAAACCTTACCCTTTAATGGTTTTTATAGCCTTGAAATCAACATCATACTATTGCAATTTAACCATCCACCTGGCTGAACTACCTGTAGGTTCATTTTGAGTAAAAATATCCTTGATAACTATGTAAGGAATGTAGGCTATCACTTTGTTTGACCCAAAAATTCCTTTAAAATGCTCTAAAGCTTTTATTAGTGAGAAGGCCTATTTTTCTATCATAGTATACTTCAGTTGAGATCCTTTTAATCCTGAACTCATAAATGCTACTGGCCTCTCATTGCTTTCTGCATCCTTTTATGACAACACAATAGCAATAGTGTCTTCTGAAGCAAAAGAGTATATGTTAAAATCTCTGTGATAATCCGGACATGCTAATACAGGGGCTTGTGTGATTGCATCCTTTATTTTCTGGAAAGCCTCCAGGTTTCCTTCTGTCCATCTAATAATACCCTCTTTTTTTATCATGTCATTTATGGGTTTTGCAATTTGAGCAAAATTTGGGACAAATATTCTAACAAAAATTATTTTCCCAAAAAATGACCTAACTCCTTTCAAGTTCTTTGGTGGAGGAATCTTTGCAATAGCCTTAGTTCTTTCAGGATCAATACTAATTCCTTCTTTAGAAACAATATGTCCTAATAACTTGCCTTGCCTTGCCCCAAAGATACACTTCTTGGGATTTAATGAAATGCCAAATTCCTTACATCTTTCAAACACTTGAGTGAGATGCTCAAAGTGATCCTCAAGATTCTTAGAGAAGACAGTTATGTCATCCAAGTAGACTACCACTATCTTAAACATCAAGCCCTTAAAAGTGAAATCCATTGCCCTTTGAAAGGTGGCTCCTGCATTCATTAAACCAAATGGCATTCTAAGGTATTCAAATGTTCCCCATGGGGTAGTAAATGTTATTTTGTGCCTATCTTCTGGGTTAACTTGAATCTGATTGTAGCTAGAGAATCCATCTAGTAATGACATCCTAGCTGATCCTACAACAACCTGTAATAACTGTTCCATATTGGGTAGGGGATAGTTATCTTTTAAAGAGTTATTGTTCAGGTTCCTAAAGTCCACACACAGTCTGATATCTCTAATTTTATTTTTTACTAGCACTAAATTGGCTATCCACATAGAGAATCTCACCTTCTTGATAATCTTGCCATCCAATAATTTTTTAACCTCCTTTTGCATTACAAGGTGTAAGGTGGGATTAAACTTTCTCTGTTTTTGCCTATGCGGCTTAGTGCCTTCTTTCAATGGGATAATATGCTTCATCACTTCTGTGTTAAATGTTCTGAGGTCTTCATAACTCCATGCAAAGGTATCTTTATGCTTCCTCAAATATTTTATGTTGTCTTTCTTTTCTTTTTCAGACATAGACTTTTCAACCTTCACCATTCTAGGCTCCTGTTCAGTTCCAATATTGATTTCTTCTGCTTCTAATCCTTGAAGAGCAGGTTTGTGAGCTCTATCAAAATCATCAAAAAAGCTCTCTAATGAAATCAGACCTTTGGGAAGTTTGTTAGTTTTTAATTGTATCACTTCTACAGGTCCCCCAATTACATTTTTTTATTTTTTCCTCATCTTCCTCATCACAGATAATATCAACATAATGATTCTGCAATGTCATAAAATCTTTGATATCTACATCATCTTGAAAAACTTGTAAATACACTATATTATCTGGGACAAATGGATGATATACTAAAATAGTTGGAAATTTCTCCTGATATTCTACATCTATCTCTGGACTATCTGAACCAGAAGCATTTATAGCTAACAAATTGGCTATATGATTTTGATCTCTAGGAATATAAATGATATTGAAAGCCAGAAATTTATCAATTTCTTCTTGAACAACTTGCTTGTATTATTTTAACCTAGGGTGTTTGGTCTGATATTTTCCTTTAATCTATTGTATTATTAATTTTGCATCTCCATATACAGTCAAATAATTGATTCCAAGCTCTTTGGCTTTTCTCAAACCTAGTAACAGTGCTTCATACTCTGCTACATTATTAGTACATGGAAACTACAATTTGTATGGTATGCCCAAATAATTTCCATTAATATCAGTCAAGTTGACCCCTGCCCCTGCTCCAGTATGTGATTTTGCTCCATCAAATGTCATGGTCCACATTTTAGATGTTAGTATTCTTGTAGACTCAGCATCTACCTCTGCTATTGTTTGTGGGTCCATGTTTACTACTTATGGTACCTCAGCTAGGAAAGGTGAATGCCAAATAGAGTATACTCCTATCTCCTTTTCTTCAAAATATTGGACTAAATTTACAATAGTATTATCAGATTTCTTCAATTCTACCAAGTACTTATGAAAGGGTTCTCTTCTAAGAGTAACTTGTTCTTTGGCTATCAGGGGAATAGTGGCATAAGACCAATCTAATTGAATAGATCCTCCTAATTGTTCGACCCAATATCTTGATAATAGTAAAGAAAAGAAAGGGTCTACATCAACCATGACTACATCCATAACTATTCCTTTCTTGGGATACTGGTCTAGATAAACTAACAGCCCTATGATAATCCCAGCACAAGGTATTTGTCTACTATCCATGATCGATATTGGGGGAGAATCTCTGGTGCACATTAAACCTAGTTGATCTACCACTTGTTTAGGCATGACATTATGTGACGCTCCACTATCTAACATGTAGTTATGAATCACATATTGATCCCCTAAGTCTGAATTATACCTTAAGGAGATATAGAAGGGTCTAACTAATGATGGATTCCTAGGAATGGGCTTGGGATTTTCTACTGCTAAAACATTGCATACATGATTGTTTGGTTGCTCAACTAGACCAAAAGCTCGACACACCTGATCCCTGTATTTTGGGATGGTCATTAGTTCTCCAAAAGTAATATTGATTTTCTGTTTGGCCAACTCCTGACCAACATCAAATTCAGCTTTCTTGACTTTCATGTTTTTTTTAGAATCCAACTGTCTATGAGCTTCATTTCCTACTTTAGCTTCAAGGGTTGCTTGTTGTTTATTGTTATTCTATTTCTTGGAAGCTCTATCCTTATTTTGGATCTATTGATTTGTATCAACTTTGTCAAACTTATCGATTTTATCAAGGATTATTCTATTTCTCAAACTGATGGCATGAATCCTTTCTAATGCTTCAATTTCTTTAGCTATTGGAGTGATTTTACCTTGCTTCATCATTTCATACCTATTTTCTTGAGGTATTTTTAAGATTTCCATATTTTCGAGGACAAAAGCTCTTGGCTCTTTTTCTAACTTAGGCAACTCATCCATTTCTTTTTCAAACTATATTTCTCTCTCTTCATCATCCTTAGTCCAACAAGCATTTATTCTTATTTCTTCATCTGATTCTTCTTCCAAATTGACATTGGTATGTGTACTTAGGTATATGCCACAACCAGCTGGGTTGTGTGGGGCATCACATGCAGTACAAAAGAATGGAAAATCAAAAACTATATTAGCAGTGGCCATGGGGTTTGGGACTAAATCCATATCCTTTGATTCTTTCGTATGGGATAGGAAAAATAACATGTAAAAATAAATAAAATCCATCCCCAACAATGATGCGATAAAACCGTTGTGAAATTTTTTGATATCCTTAAAATATGGTTGCTATGCTATCAAAAATTTCTAATTCACAATGAGATATGTGGGCTCTGTACTTCCACCTCTTTAACCTAATACTACTAGATCCTTAAGGATGTAGGTTAAGTGTGGATACCGCACATAGAGCCTGATTCATTATGAATTTTTATCTTCCTAAGCTCTACTAGATATGATGAATTATAAGGGAATTTTATTTATGACCAAGCTTACTGAATAATTTCTAGCTTTAACCTCCAAGCAAGCATCTATTGGGCATTGTAGCAAATTTTAATTAATTCCATGGAACAAAGAGAAAAAGAAAGAAACAACTGTCAAACCTACATCCATTCAAATATCATAATCAATATAGGTCTTAAATCAGTGAAGGAAAATGTTTTGCATGAATTTAAATTATGTAATACACAAATAAACAACACAGACACATTGAAACAACATACGCCAAGGAGTCAAAGCCTGGATTTTATATTATATTCAATTCAATATGATTACTATAACAGAGCCTAGCAATGTGCTTGGGTCTCTTAAAAAATACAATACAAGATTCACCCTATTCAAATGTTGTAAAAAGGAATTCTGATCTATTGTCCTAATTATAGTGACATATAGACTTCGGCTCCTTAAAGCAACTCCTAGAAATGATCTAAGGTGATTGGATCAACTCTTGAGAGTGCCTACACAATGATGAGAAGAATTGAGAAATAAAGAAAATAGAGAACACATGGGAGAATACAACAGATTCAAACAAAACACTTGGAATACCTCTTGGACAAAAAATTTCAATGGTAGCTTGATGATGAATCTTGGTCGTTTCAACTCCTTATGTAGTTAGACTATATAGAATCTATTACAAATGCTTGGTCCTGGTTCAACCATGTGTATTTTTCTTGGCCCTGTGTCTCTTCGATTTCTTGAGTATGCTACAACAAAAAGTAGTTGATGCCAACTATCAAAATTTTTGTTAGGATGCTATTTGTTCAAAACTGTATCGTCCGCTATTGCAACTCATATTTTTAGCTTATTTAACTCTTACTACTTTTGATTTAAAGGGGGCTCTCAAACTGTGGTGGTTCAAGCATTTGATTGTGCCTTATATTTTGTGCAAAATGTAAACTCATATATATTTTATTCCTGTTTATCCTAGTCATCCAATTTTCTATCTTTAGTTGGACCTAAACTAAGTTCAATGTAGATATATTTTTAAGGTGAAATAGAGGGAGAATCCTAATGTGATGGTGAAGAGTTCTAAAGAGAAAATACCACACAATAAAACAAAATGGGAAACAACATGGATGGGTGTGGGAATAGTTGAATATAATGAATGTACAAGGCTACAGATAATGGTGGTGAGATGGCACTTTTCAGGATAAAATGTGACAACAATAAAGAGAGAATTCCTAGAAAGAGGAGGACAACAATGTATTTACAGGTGAGAAGGTGGAAGCAACACTTATGTGCTAGGAACAAGAAGACAAATGGAATGAAAAATGAGATCTAGAGGTACAAAAATTGAGGAAACTAGAGAAAACAAAGTACCTCCATAACTGTACTTTGTCGGGGTGATACCTCTATAACTATATTTCATCAAGACACTTATATCTTTCCAAAGAAAACAGAGTGTTGAAGCTTCGATATCTTCTTCCTTTTGTTTTGCCTTTTGCATATTTTAGTGATGATATACAAGAATTTATTACACAGTTTATTTTTTTCCTTGAAATTTACCTTTTGCACACTCTGGCCCATTTTCATCACTAAAACCTTTTCGTTAACAACTGCCTTCATATAAACTCCTGTTGAGATGATCCATTTTGTTAGCTAACGATGGTGCCATCATGTTCTATAGATATGAGTGGATCTGGTTATCTTGAACCTGCATCAGATCTGTGATCTCAACCTTTGTGGTAAATTTAATTCATGTGGTTTAATACTTTCTCCTTTGAGCATTTTTCAAGTTCACCAAGCTTCATTGCTCAACTTGCTTTTACTATATTTTGAACACATTTAGTCTAGTGGTACTTCTTCTGTGTTTACTCAGGCTTCTACACATATTTGTGCTTATTTGGTGATGCTGTGAGAAGTTACGGCTTGGGATTAGACTAACAGATATGTTTGATATTCTCATTTATTACCTTGTTACTAGTGAGTTTCTTTTTTTTATTTGGGTGTCCTCTCTTTTTTTATTTCTCTTTGATTTATCATGGTACAAATTTCTTCCTATGCCATGGTGTACACTCATTTGTCTTTGTGTGTGATGTGGAAAGGGGATCCAATCATCAATGAGCATCAAGACATGGTAGGTCAATGGTTATCAAGAATCAAGTGATATGGACTAGTCAACATACTTGTTAAAGTCTCCCTTTTTTATCTTCAAGTGCCAACCAATCATCGCTCTCTGCCAAAGATTATTGAACCAATCGCCAGTAAGCATTGAGGTTGGACCAATCATGATTGAGCATTCTTGGACTTGGTACCCTTTATGGTGGAGACTTAAACCTCTGTTAGCGTGATGTTACCTTCTTTGTCATCTAGCACTATCCAATCATCACCAAGCGTTGAGGTTGGTATACCAATAAGAATTAACGCTTCCTAACCTTGCGCCTTTCTTGGTATAACTTGCCAAGGGAGAAGTTACTTATTTGCTAGTGTCATCCAATCGCTAGTCTGCATCAAGTCCTAACGGATCAATTGTTAGCGTTCTTTTGAATGGTAGACCAATGAAATATTAATTTTCATTTTATTACATAAGAAAACACTTTAGCTTAAGGTGGGCGAAATGGTGTGGAGAAGGAGCAACTTATTAAGATATGACTTAGGTAGGATGGAAAATATTTTCAAAATATAAAAAGGGGTGGAGACGTCATCTTTTGGGGCAACCCTTAATTTCCTAGGAAATGAATGGTAATATATTTCATGGAAAATTAACCTACAAACCTAGGCGATAAATGTGAGGGTGGTGAAATGCATGGGAACGGTTGACTACCTAGGAGATTTTAATTTTATGAAATAATAAAATCTTTGGAGTGTGCAAGGGCTAAGTGAAAAAGGGGTGGTCCTTGTAAATTTATAAAAGCTTCAAACCTTTGCATTTTCTCTTAATGTGGTCATGGTAGAAAGTAATTCATCATTTAGCGTGAACCAATCACAAGCTTCTCTAGTGTCCAGTGAACCAATCGTTGACGAGTACAATAGCTTGGTGGGCCAATGAGAATTACATTGATCTAGTCTCCCATTTTCTTCTTTTATTGATATTCTCCAATCCTACAAGTGGTATAAAAAAGTATTCCATCATGGTGTCACTTCATGTTTCCTATAGTGCCCACCAATCGCTACACAATATGATGATGACAGGCCAATCGCTAGCGACTTTCCAGTCAGCGAACCAACAAGAAGTTTTCTTTATAAATCATTTTAATATTTTTTCCATCTTCATTTTGTTCTTACCATGATACAAAAAACCAAGGGGTAAATTTATTTGTCCTCATGCACTAACCAATCACTATCAAGCTATGGGTTTAGCGGGCCAATCACCGTTCTTCATTGAGTCATGGCGAGTTAATTGCCAATGAGTTACTCGACCTGGCAGGTGGACTAGTCAACTTTCCTCTTTCTTGATCCCCAAGGGCTAGGTGGATTGGTAATTACAAGTGTGGTTGGGTACTTACCAAGAAGAGACCTAGGTTCAAACCTTGGGGGAAGCCAACTCTTTACAAAGGTAGTAATTTGCTCTGAATCCTCTTAGTACATGCCAAACCAATGATGATGGTACAAACCTTGAGCAACTGGTGGTCCCCATCTCACGTCAAGTCAACAAGAATGATATGGATAGGTTTATTGGGAGCAGTCCCTATGGTTTGAACCCTGCACTAGCCAATTACTAAAAATAGTGGTTGTAACCAACTCTCCTATGTAATAAAAAAGTCATCTTTCTTTTAATATTTGCTTTTATAAGTTCTGAGGGTACATCTCCTCCATTCTTACTCATCGTGGTGACCTTTCATTTATCTTCTAGTCGATGACCAATTTCCAAGGGTAATGGAGATGATAAACCAATCATCGATGCTCATTGCTAGTTGGTGAACCAATCGCTAGCAAACATCGTAGACCAACGGATCAATAGTTTTAGAACTCCTATGTCGTGGTGTGGATTAATTCATATTTTAACATCCACTAATTATTACCTTGTGTTGCTAGCTAGCGAGCCAATCGCTGCACTTCACCAAGGATTAGCGAACCAATTAAAATTTTACTTTGGACTTCTGAGAATTATTAACCTTGGGCCTAGGTTTATGTACTGAAAATAAATGGAAGCGGGTGTGATTTTTCCTAAGATAAGAATTAGGCAACAAGATACTCATGGGGTCAAAGGGATAATTTTTTACCATGTAGAGGTTACCCTCAAAAACTTAGGGGATTTGAATAAATTGCACAGATTTATGGATGATTGGTGACTATCCTAAGGACTTTAAGGAAAGTGAAAGGGTCATGGCAACATTTTGTAGTTTAGATCTAGGCAAGCAAATGTGCATGACTTATGAGATTTTAAATTGTTGGTCGAGCCTAAGCGAATAATAAAATACTAAAGGGGGTGGCCTTAGCGGACATGGGGGTGGCAAAAAAAATTATTAACCTCAATATTTGATGCGGCAATGACTTAATATAAGGTAAAATTCGGATATAATATGTTTAATAAAATGATATAATATACTTGGACTAATAATGGTCTAATGGGATGAATTTAAATAGATATAAGGTGTTTATTGTAATATGAAGTGAAGGCTTAGAATGTGCATTAATATAATGATATGGGGGTTGACCATGATGATTATTAATAGGTGAAGGTGGATTCAAAGGAATAGGTGGATGATGGTATAGGTTTATGGGATGAAGCGAAGGCTTTAATGAAGATGCATGATGAAATCATGATATTATAGAAATGGTAGGAAAAAATTTGTGAGGGATCACCTTGAATGGATTGAGCATGAAATAATCAAGAACTATACTCGTACTGACCATGGATACCTTCTTTGAATCAATATGAATTTCTCAAGACTTCCCTCTTTTTGAAACAACCACCACATCCTATATTCACCTAGACACTCAACTTTGCCAACCTTTGAAAACTAGGGGTGAAATATAAGTTGGGATTTTTGAAGCCCAAAACCTGCCAAAAATTCATGAGAGGCTATGTGATTATAAAAAAAATAGAATGGGTAAAGGAATAGCCACATTATTGATAAAAAATCTAGCAAGAGAATATTTCATTATAGAAAATTACAATTTCATTAGGATCTATGGAGCAAAAATTTCTCCCAAAGAACTTTTGCACCATTAATTCCCCCCATTCATCCTGAAGAACTATAGGATCCAATATTAAAGATCATAAAAAAAGAGCCTGAGGAGATTGAATTAGTTATGGATATTGTAGAGTCGACTATTGCACAACTAGAAACACCTTTAGTAGAGCTATTTATTGCCAGCTCAGAAGATACAAGTAAAGGAAAAGAGGTGATCACTTTTGCTTCTGAAATAACCTAGCCAGTAATCTCAAAAATGGTACAAGCAATAATGGACCACAAAAAAAACATGACTTGGCTACAAATTTGCTAGAAATTAGACCCAGGTCCATAATAATGAACCAGGAAGAAATATTGATTTCGAAAATTGTGCAAAAGAAAATTGTGTTGGGTGGGGGAATGACAAATTTGTTCTATGAAAACAAGATGGTAGAGAAAGATCCAACCTCCTCACCTAAACATAAGAGGCCCATAATTGAGGGCACCACACAGTCCAAGAGCTCCACTCTTACTAAAATGGGAGAGGTTGAAGTTTTTGACTCTAATGAAGAAGAACAAATTCAAGAAATGGAGAAAGAAAAGGATCTAAGGAAAAGGTAATACCTTATAAAGGGGCTGGGGAATGGTGAACCTTAGACTTTAGTTGAGCCTCCCATGATAATATAAGTAACCATTACTATGGAAAAAATTAAAGCCACTGAGGTGGATCCAACAACCTAACTAGCATCACTCTAATACCAAGAAGATCCATTGACTTTTGTTAAAATGTAGGCTCAAGCACAAGTGGCTGCCGCAAAAAATATTTACAAGAGAAATCAGGAGTTGATTGTAAGGATTGACAAGTTATAAGCAAAAAAAGACCAAGTGCAAGAGGAGAATCAGAAATTGCAAGCAGAGGTCCACAAATTACAGGGACAAATATCTCAGGACCAGGCTAAAAAATATTTTGACAATTCTAGTTTCGTTAGAGGATACAAGCAAGAATTAATAAAATAAATAAATTAAGAAGTGAAAGCCTTGCCAAAAATAATCAAGAATCTGGAAAAAATAACGAATATCACTCAAACAAAAAAAACTCGGTTGCAGAACACTGATCAAAGTTTGTTGGCCATTAAATCCATTTACTTGAAATACAAAGAGGAATACAACCAAATTGGTAATAGACTGGTTAGTATTGCAGATGGACAGAGTCATGATTCTCGAGCTAAATTCCAAAAAGTATGTATTTGCATCAATGAAAAACTTTACTGGGAGAATTACCTACAGGATATGGAAGAATTGATAAAAGAAATAGATAATAAAAAATAAGAATGCACTCTCCTTGGAGAATTTTGCTCATAAGAAAACTTAGATGAATTGGTAACTAAGAGAATAGAGGGTTTTGAGTGTGGTAAGGAGAATGAGAAAATTTTTGCACAACAGTTGAAGGAGTTGACTCATGTAGTTCAAATTTAAATTAAGTTTGCTAATGATTAAGAGTCAATATTCAAAAAACATATTAACTAGCTAATGGGCATTGAGTATGAGTGAAGAACACAAGCTTATACTGAGAAGGAGGTGAACAGTATAAGATCACATTTTACTTTTCTTTCCCAAATAGTGTTATATAATATAATCAATGGCAATATCAATAGCAGTAACCAAAGCAATGCGTAAATCATCACACATAATAGAGACACCAATATAACGTGGTTCACCCAATGTGGGCTACTTCACAAAGAAAATATTTCACTACTATTTTCTCAAAAAATCTCTTGGGAATACTCTCCCTATTACAATGTTTATGGACCTCTTTCCAAAGGAGACACCAATCCCCTAATCAAGTTTGTGGATCTCTATCCACAGGAGAACTCCTTCTCCTCTACTCTAGCTGGTGATCTTCTAGAAGAATTGTTGCCTTCACTGCACTGGCTTATGGATCTCTATCCACTTAAGACTCTTGTCCTCACTACCGTGGCTAATGGACCTCTATCCACTGAATACTGTCATCCTCTATACTCTATCACTCCCACCCAGGTCCATTGGGATGCGCTCCCAAATATGCCCGAAGATTAATACACAAGGTTTTATCAGATAATTAATCAAAGGTTTTATTAAGAATTAATCTTCATGCATAATCATGATTAATGAGGGTCTAATACATTGATGATGACCCCCCTTCTTTTTGATTAACTTATGTGCATATCTAAGGAATTCAATGGGTGCGCACGTCTATTATTTGATCTAATGGTAAGTGCGTGGAGAGATAATCAGACTTTAAAACACTTATGATTCATTCAAAAGCTCTTAATATTTTTAATCACCGATCAAATTTAACAAATCAAGATTAATGAGGGTTCTAATCACATCGATAATCCTCCCCCCTTTGAGATAATGTGCGCGTCAAAGACTACTAAGATTTAAACCAAAATTTTTTAATCGATCAATTATTACCCTAAAGGTTTTTTGACCTAATTGCTCAAGGTTAACTAGAATTAAGTATATATTTATCATTGGACAAATGACCATACAGGTTTCGAGATCTTGAAGGCAATGCTTAAGGTGAACTAGATCCAATGGTAAGTGCTCACCTAGGTGCTCAGATTTTAACTGGTAAATGTTTTTCCTAGACACCTTAATTCTTGATTAATTTTAAGATAATCAAGTTTAGGCAAGGGTCTAATACGTTGTAAATTTTCCCCCTTTCGGACTAATCAATGTGCAGTTTGATAAATCTTGACGGGCATGCACCTTCCTGAGCAGATCTAATGACGAGCGCCCGGAGAGGTGATCGGTTTTTAATGATATATGTTTTTGTAAACATTATGAATATAGTTTTGAGCCTTATATGGTCTAAGTCAGATTTAATAAAAAATTAAAGGATTTAAAATATTATTCGAAGATTAAATTGCTTCTAATATGTTATCCACGGAGATAATGGAAACCAACTTTTAAGGGATAAATAATTTTTTTACATGAAGCCATCTAATTAAAAGGTTAATTTGTCTAAGGTCTAACCATGGATTGTCTGTTCTAAATAAAATATAAAAGATTGATTAAATCGGTTTGCCTAAGTTAGGATGATCTAAATGAAATTGAAATTTCTAAAGGTCCAAAGGATGAATTTATATATGTAGGTGGTAGATTTTGAGCTAACCCCTTTGCAGGACCAAGGTGGTAAAACATTTACAAGACATTTCCCATGAAAGCCACTATCAACCACGTTCTTAATACCACGTTAGAAGGAAGTGTAGTCCAATGACCAACGAAATTGTTGTAAATGATTGAAGGTACACAAACCAAAGTCCTCATGGATGTACAGGTTGAGGAAGATCGCATCCCATAACTATCCAATTGTAAAAATAACATAATGGTAGACATATATTGGCTGAATTCAAAAGGCTACTGGTGAAGTTGCATTAATGATACTCTATGCGAGATTGATGAGGCCACTCCACCCTCAAGTACTTAAAATCCCACTCTTGAACGTCACTGCCACCCTGGTTATCTTAAGTGAGAATTCATAGAGAAAAAGACTGGTTTTGGTGAGCAAAAAATTAGGAGAAAATCTGGGAGAGTGTATTTCTATAAATTAAAGTGTCTTTTGAAAATAAAATGGCCGCCTAGGGAGTTGCCTTCATGCCAAAGGATACTAAAGAGACAGTGAGCTTTGTCACAGACCAGTTGCCATATGTTGAGCTCATTGCAAAAGCAGCTACTGAAATGAAGCTGTATGATTTATCTAAAAATTTCGAGTCAAACAAGAAGCTCACACTAGCCCAATAATATGAAATTGAAGATACTTGTATTAGGAGCTTTGTGCCCACCATGGAGAATTTGCAATGTGCCCCATGGTTGCTAACTGCATTTTTCTTCAAGGATTGTTGAAGCAGGCCAAATTTTAAGAATAGAGAGTCAGCCAGAGGATGAGGTTAAAACAGAAGAATATTACCCATCAGAGACAAAGTCAACTGATCGGTGAGCTGATCAACAAAAAGTCACAATATAGATAAGTGTCACATTTTTGAGGAAAGTCACAGCCAAGTCTATAATATAGACAAAAGGGGGTAGTGGGAGACATTTGTATAGTATCTGGAAGATCAAAAAAAGGATATGGTGACAAGTGTGAGGCCTAGATGAGACCAAGAATAATAGATTCAAGAACCTAGAGCTATAAAGACACCAGTTGTGATTAGAATCAGCATCAAGCTTTAGATTAGCAAATTTTTACTAAGAGGTATACTTGAGTGCCCTATATTTGTGTTGTTGTATGCCCTTTGTGTCTATATTCTTTTCATCCCTCATTCCTCCCCTTTGTTGTGTAGGTTTTTGAGAGAATAGTGCTTAAGAAGGTTAGATCATTTCTAGATCTATTGAGCCTGAGGTCCAGAGATTTTTTAGTTACCATATTGAAATGGGAGAGTAGAAGAATTTTGTTACATAATTTGAATATAATTTATTCATTGTATTAATACATTTTACAGAGTTAAATGGCATTCTGCCAACTCTACATGTAACTTTCTTGAAAATTAATACAATTCTAGACTTCATTTCTACCAATTCATTGTCTTCAGTTCTGTGTGTAGCTTCATAATATATTACATTATTTGAATGTGTTATGAACATTTCTTTCATTGGTTAACTATTAGGTTTATTATGATATTCGAATGAATTTAATAACATCAATTTCTTCTTTTCTCCATTCTTTCTGTTCATTTGAATGTGTTATTAAAATTTCTATAGTAGCCCAATGAATCTAGGCACCGATCCACACATAAGGCATAATTAGAATTGTTATCTTTGCTTGGTCAATTTTATAAAAGAGGTTTAAACCTAAAATTTGGAAGTGCATAAAATTGTAAAATATTTAAGTTTACCACAGGGGTTTCCTTACCCATTTTGGTCCATTTAAATCTAATAATAAAATATTTTACGAAAATGAAGAGCTAGGTTGTCTAGAGCCTGTAATAGCTCGTTGGTTTTAAATAATTCTTATAGCGTGACAATCCAATCCTATGGATGCAAGAAATTTTTCCAAAATTTTTTTGATGTCATTGTCGGAGAAGAATTTTTAAATTCTAAACCTGGATTCAACGACAATTTTCTTATCAACCCACCAACTAACGCCAACAATTTTTTGGTGCCATTTTCGGGGAGGACCTGTAAATAGATTTTTTATCTTTTTAAGTTTTCCCTGAATGACTATATTTTTAATCAATAAGCGACCAAATGAAATAAAGAACCTATAATTTTATTTTTGCATCTTTTATGTTCTTTGTTTCTTTTTGTTCATGATTTTCAATTGTCTTTTTGAAGTGTTCTTGATTTTTCAAAAATTTCTTGAAAACTCCCTAAGAATCATCTCCTGTGAGGCTACGAGTATTAAGATCAAGCAATATTGATCATATATTCTGTTCTTTCTACATTACTTGTGCTGGCGACTCTGTCTGATCAAACCCAAAAATCAAAAATCAAGAAAGAAGGAGCAGAACGTGCTGGCGCATACGAGGATAACCGGTAAGGAGCTATTTCCAAAATTTGAGAACCCTAAGGTATTTACCCATAGTGAAAAAATTCTAGTTATGAAAAGTACTATGTATGAAAATAAATATTAGTTTACTGGTAGAAGGTACATAAAGAAAAGTAAAAATGAGAGTATTGCTACTGCAAACATTATTGTAGATGGTGTTTTAAAATTTGCTGTAGACAACACATCCAATTCTTCTTAGTCTCATAGCCATGTTATTAGTAATACTGTAGTATATAACTCAATAGATTATACTAAAGTTACCCAACCCCCCATTCCTATAGGTAGTGCTATTGTAAATCAGAATTATGTTACCCCTATAGTCACAATGGATCATGTAAATATTCAAAATCAATGAATTAGAAAAACTAGAAAAATCAATAGAATAAACAAAATTAGCAAAATCAACAAAATCAGCAAAATCAAAAGAATCAACAACAGAACCGAAAAAATCAAAATAATCAAAATGTTCAACTATGGAGAACTAATAGGTACAAACCTTTCAATTTACCTATTTACCCAAATTTTAGGTAAATAATGTAGTTACTAGTGAGGACCATATCAAGAGTTTTCTATATGCCCTGGATAGTTTAGAAGTAGATGATGAAGATGCAGTCCTGAGGTTATTCTTGCAAACATTGGAAAAAGATGCAAGAGAATGGTTTAACACCCTCTTAACCAATGATATTGCAGACTCTGCAAAAATGGAGATTGTATTCCTGAGAAAGTTTGGAGAAAGGAAAAATGAGCAATCCCTTTTAACTAAATTAGCTACCATGAAGAAGAAAGAAAATGAAGTTGTCAGTCTAAGACTAGGAATAAAATCCCTGCAAATCTCAAGCCTAATGACATCTAGTCTATCTATTTCTATAAGAATGCTTTCCCAGAGGAGTTTAATCATGAGTTGAGGCAAAAGCAAGCCACCACTATTGATGAATATATGGATAAAGTAATAGAAATTGAAAGAAACATGTTAGATAGTGGGAAAATGAAACCATACTCTCTATAAACAAACCAACCTGATAGAAAGCCTAAAAAGATAGCCTTCAATTTACAAAGAATATCTGAAGCAGATCCTATGGAAAAAATGGCTAATCAGATGACAAAGATGTTCAATACTATAAATAACAACTTAGCTAGAATAGAAAGAAATAATAAGAATAATGGTGAATCATCACAACCAGAAAGGCTCCAAACTGATAATAGTCCACCTTTCAAAAATAATTTCAATAGAAATTGGGGAAACAACAATAACTCAGATGAAGGTAACAAAAACAGGAACAATGGAAATAATAACTAGAAGAAGAGAGAATCTGATAGAGACCAAAATAATGTTCCAAACCCTATCCCATCTGTTAATCTTATAGATTTTTTTCCAAGATAATATTATCTACTTGTAGGTTTTCCAAGATGATGTTGATATAAAGGACTTCATGACATTACAGAATCAATATGCAGATATAATTTGTGATGAGGAGGATGAATTGAAACTAAAATATCAAATAGGAGAACCAAAAGAAGTAATCCAACTAAAAACAAATATTATACCAAAAGGATTGGTTTCTCTGGAAATTTTATTTGATGATTTTGATAAAGCATACAAACCACTTTAGAAAGAGACTATAGTTGAAGATGTCAACATTGGTATAGTTGAAGAGCCTAAAATAGTAAAAATTGACAAAGATTTACCAGAAAAAGAAAAGCAGGATACATAAGTTTCTTAAAAATAAATAAAGAACATTTTTCTTTGACATATGAAGACCTCAAAACCTTCAAAATAGATGTTATATCACATATCATACCCCTAAAAGAAGATGCCAAGCCTTTTAGACAAAAACAAAGGAAGTTTAATCTTAATTTACACCCAATAATGCAGAAGGAAGTACAGAAGCTGCTAGATTCTAAAATTATTAGAAAAGTGAGTTTCTCATCTTGGAGAGCTAATTTGGTACTAGTAAGAAAGTGGAATGGGGATATCAGACTCTGTGTAGATTTTAGGATCCTAAATAAAAGTTCAATGAAATATAATTATCCTTCGCCCAATATGGAATTATTGTTACAAGCAGTAGTTGGGTCATCTAGAATATCATTGTTAGATGGATTTTCTGGATATAATCAAATACAAATTAATCCATAGGACAGACACAAGACAACATTCACTACACCATGGGATACTTTTGAATATTTGAGAATACCTTTTAGTCTGATGAATGTAGGGCAACATTCCATAAAGTAATGTATTTCGTTTTCAAAGGTTTGATGTTCAAAATAGTGGTTGTATATCTATATGATATTATAGTATTCTCTAGAAATCCAGAAGATCGCTTGGAACATCTTACTATAGTTTTTGCTAAGTGTAAGGAGTTTATAATTTCCTTGAATCCTAAGAAATGCATATTTAGAACCAAACAAGAAAAATTACTGGGCCACATAGTTTCAAAAAAGAAGAGTAAGTATAGATCCAGAAAGAATAAAGGCTATCTCAAAAATTCCCCCCCAAAAACATTAAAGGAGTCAGGTCTTTCTTTGGCAAAATAAATTTTGTAAGAAGGTTTATTCCTAATTTTGTAGAGATGACCAAGCCTATTAATGATATGGTCAAGAATATTGGAGAAATAAAGTGGACACTAGAAAATATGGAAGCATTTAAAAATATTAAAGAAGCCATTTCAAATACCCCAATTTTAAGTTGCCCTCATTATTTAAAATATTTCAATATATATTCATTTGTATATGATCATTCTATTGTTGTAGTCCTTTCTCACCAGGACGATGAAAAGAATGAAAGACCAATAGCTTTTATGAGTTCAGGTTTTAAGGGAACACATATCAAATATACTCTGTTAGAAAAACATGCTTATGCAGTAATCCAAGCCTTAGAGCATTTCAAGAATATATTTTGTTCTAAAAAAGTTTTATGTTGCATTCATTTCATAGCTATAAAGGATGTCTTTACTCAATTTGAACCATTAGGAAATCATGCAAGGTGGATGGTAAAACTACTACAATATGATGTTGAACTCAAAATAGTTAAAACTGTAAGAGGGCAGGGCTTAGCTAAATACTTAGCTTATAAATAAGTAGAAGACTTTAATAACATCGCTATAGTAGATGAAATGCATGACATCAGAAGGACTAATAATGTAGAATGTAAGTGGTATGATGACATATTAGCTTATCTTCAAACTCTATCTTTCCCTAGAGGTATGTCAATTAGCAAAATGAGATTAGTAAAACTAAAAGCATATAAATATCATGTACAAGATGGTATACGTTATTGGAGATACCATGATGGTGTATTACTAGTTTGTCTGTTTGAAAAAGAAGTCCTAGAATTAATTAAAGAATTTCATGAGGGTTTCTATGGAGGACATTTTGCACCAAAATCCACTGCTAACAAAATTATGAGAGTAGGTTATTATTAGATTTTCCTATTTAAAGATGTATATCAATATGTGATGAATTGCCATAACTATCAAGTTTTTGCAGGTAACAAGTATTTTGCAGCTATGAACCTCAAGCCAGTAATCATAGAAGTACCATTGACACAATGGGGCATCGATCTGGTTGGAGAGATCAATCCAAATTCATCAGGCAAACACAAGTGGATCATAACTGCAAAAAATTACTTCACTACGTGGGTAGAGACTACTCCTTTGAGAAACTCCACAACTCAAACTGTTATTAATTTCTTAGAAGAAAGTATTCTAACTAGATTTGAAGTTCCTCAGAAACTAGTAACAAATAATGGGAAATATTTTACATCATTTGAGATGATAGAATTTTACACTAAGTATGGAATAGAACTTTCTCACTCTGCAAATTATTATCCTCAAGGAAATGGTCTCGTTGAATCCTCAAATAAAAACTTAATAACCAAAATTAAAATATCATTGGGTAAGAATAAAAAGAGTTGGGATAGTGAACTAAAATTTGCTTTGTGGGTAGATAGATTGTCACTCAAAAGAAATACAGGAAGAACTCCTTATGAAATGGTGTATGGAGAAAAAGCTTTGTTTCCCCCTAGGACAAAAAAATTAGCATTGTCTTTATTGTTTCAAGATCATGAGAATACTAATGCTTTACAAATAAGGTTAGATCAAATTGCCTTGTTACAATAATAGAAGAGAAAATCTTAACATGATGATTGAACAAACTCAAAAAACTATGAAATTATTTAATAAGAAAGCTAAAGGTACCCCCTTCTTTGAAGGAGATATAGTAATCTACTAGGATCCTAAAAATTATAGACATGGTGAGAAAGGAAATCTTGAACCTAAATGGCTTGGCCCATACTAGATAGTTCAAATTGTTGGTCAAAATACTTATAAGTTGCAAACCTTGGAAGGAGAACCAATGAAAATTCTTGTAAATGGCCAACATCTCAAGATTTACAACCCTTGTTATGGGGTCAGAAGGAAGGAAATTCCCTAATAATAAAAAAATAAAATAAAAATAAAAATAAAAAATATATAATAAAAAATGGAGTTGTATTTTTGTTAGAATGTTGTGTTGTTTTATTTTTTTTGTCAGTCACCATAAAATAGGTTTAGTTTTTCTCACTTTATTATAAGTTTGTAAAGTATTCTTTACTGTTTATCTCTCTAATACAAGCAGGAGAAGAGGAAATTTATTTTAGATTTTGATGTTGCTTACAATTTTTAAATTTGAATGTTTATGCAATTATCATATGATATGAGACAAAATAGAACAAAATCAGAGTTGTTGGTCCATCATGACAAAGCCTCACATTGCAAACAATACTAAAAGAAATTTCAGGGTCCAAAGGATAAAGTTATCTTTGGTAAAATGGTTGAGCCAAAAATCATTACACTCATTCCTTTAAGCCAACCACTAATCCTCAACTTAGGCACACTCATTGCACAATTTGCATTCATCAAAATATTTCTCAAAAGAGAAGGAAAACCATTTATAATGCAAATTGAGTTAGTGTTTAAGATATCTTGGAAAACCTCTATTGTGGCTATAGACGGTTGACTGGCAGTAGAGTAAAACCAGATGGTATCAGTAGCATCTCCTCCAGGGCTATAGATGCTTGACTAGTAGTGGCACCCTATAAATGGTAAAAATATATAAGAGTGAAATTATCTAATAGGCTTAACCATTTTCCAAGCATGATAAAATTTTGGAAGATCAAGAAATTAAAATGAATGCACTAACACACACTTAGGCCAAGGCATGATGGAACAAGTGACTCTGATAAATTATGTATAACCATATACTAAGACCTTGTTGAACAATCATAACAATATATTAAAAGGTACATTTGATCTTAAAATTTTGATCCTTTGATCTAAATTGACTGAAGAGAATAACAATTTTTGGTACACTATTGTTTTAGGACCATGCATATTGTTTCTTTATTGTATCTTTTCAGTTTAGAGTTTGTATGATTGTGTTATACTTTTTCTATTCTAATCATGCCTAATAAGTTTGTTGTTCGGTCTGAAGCTTGCAATTAAACCAAGAGATTCTGGAGTCCTCAAGTGCTGCAAGTTTTCAACACATTGTCCCAGTCAGAGCCTATGTTGGAGCCAAAATTGACTCAACATCAATACCCCCAAATTTGAAATTTTTGGTTTCAATGTTTTCACCCAAATTGTTGGTCTCTGTTGCATCCAAATTTTTGAAAAGTTGGTCTTCTAATTTTTGCCACAAAATGATGTTCGAAATTGTCCATTCAATTTTTAGTCCATGGTAAAATTTTTATAATCCTTGCTTAAATAATTGGAGGTCAAATCTTAAGTGCTAGAAGAGGTTATCTTGGATGGATAAAGGGTCAACACTTTTAAAGAATAAATTACATTAAGGTATTCTCCCAATTTTGACCATTAAGATTCCATATTTCCCTAAGTAAAAATATTAAATCATTTGAAAACTAAGGTCTGATCCTTTATAGTAAAAAAGTCAACCAATGTGAAGAATCCAATTACCAAGGAAGATCCCCTTAAATGTTTGGTCCCTAAGAAAATCATCCTTTCCTAAGCCAAAGGAAATAATATTTCTAAATCCTAAGGTTTAATAAAAATTAAATGATCAAATAAGGGTACACACCCCCTTTGTGGTAAAACCTATGCAACTCCTTTAATCTAGACCAACACGCATGACCCCCCAAGATCTTGATGGGTGCACTCTCATGAACAACTCACATGTTAAAACAATAATGTCATGGTCTAAATCTATATAATATAAAGTCTAAGATAAATAAAATGTTAATAACCTTATAAAGACCCAAAGTGAGGGTCATGCACCCCTTTGGTTAAATATTGAGCAGATCGCATGATCTAAACGACATCGCTTGACTCTCGATTAATTTGATTGAGCACACCCGCTAAGGTACTTGAACATTAAAAGCCAAAATATAATACGGGTTAATTAAAGTCAAAATGTAATTAAATGCCTTAATTAAATCCATATTAAGATTTGATCCACATAATCATGAATATATGTAATATGCAACTCCATGAATCTCAACGATCACGCACGTCAGCTCCAATTTTATGACAAAGCGCGCTCCGCAACATGCATTCTTGTTAAGAGGGCAAGTCTTCACAAGTCAAAATTTAAATGTGAGTCTAAGAATGCTTAAAGCCAAATAATCAAGTTTTAAATCGAAATATTAATTAAATATTTGACTTCAATTAATATTAGGAGTAATCATGATTAACAAGGGTTTAATACATTGTTAAACATTCCCCCCTTTGAAATAATCAACGCACTTGAAATTACCAAGGTCTAAAGTGGAATTATAACATAAGGTTTTGCGTAAATTAAAAATGAGGGTAACATGCCCCTTTCAGATAAATATCGTGCATCTTGTAGATCTAAATGATAGTGCGCGATCCCCATTTGATCCAATGACAAGCGCTCATCGAAGTGGTCAAACGATAACAATCAAATATCCATAAACTAAATTCAAAGCATGTTAAAGCAAAGCTAATTACGATTAACAAGGGTTCTAAATGCATAATAAATGATTCCCCCTTGGGGTAAAAAGCATGCAACTCTAAGATCTTGACGATAGCGCTCACTCTCGCCCAAATCCGATGGGGCGTGCTCCCAAAGATGCCCGAAGGTTAATACACAAGGTTTTATCGGATAATTAATCAAAGGTTTTATTAAGAATTAATATTCATGCATAATCATGATTAATGAGGGTCTAATACATTGATGATGACCCCCCTTCTTTTTGGTTAACCCGCGTGCATATCTAAGGAATTCAACGAGCGCGCACATCCATTATTTGATCTAATGGTAAATGCGTGGAGAGATAATTAGACTTTAAAGCACCTATGATTTAGTCAAAAGCTATTAATTTTTTTAATCACCGATCAAATTTAATAAATCAAGATTAATGAGGGTTCTAATCACGTCGATAATCATCCCCCCTTTGAGATAATGAGCGTGCCAAAGACTACTAAGATTTAAACCTAAGTTTTTCAATCGATTAATTATTAACCTAAAGGTTTTTTGACCTAATTGCTCAAGGTTAACTAAAATGAAGTATACGTTTATCATTGGACTAACGACCATGCAGGTTTTAGGATCTCAATGGTAGCACGCAAGGTGAACTAGATCTAATGGTAAGCGCTCTCCTAGGTGCTCAAATTTTAACTGGTAAATATTTTGCCTAGATGCCTTAATTCTTGATTAACCATTGATTGTATAGACACCAAAACCTAGCCACTTGTCCTCCATCCATGCTTTCCCACCATTTCCGCCCACTATTCATATATATTTATATATATTTATTTTATATATATTTAATATTAATATTTTATATATTATATTATATATATTTAATAAATATATATTTATATAAGTGAATTAATCCCAGCCATCCGATTTCATTTAATCCTATCCATCCATCCACATCAATCCATGCCACACCCTAAATTTAATATCCACCCTTCGATGTGCTTTTATCTCAGCCACACGATTAGTGTCATTGAAACCCTAAGTATGCCCTAGGTTGGATTATTAATAGGAGCCATTTTGATGGCTCAACCCCTAAGCAATTCATACCCTAAACCCTAAGTTCTTGAATTCTTGATTCTAAGTAATTCCTCGAGTTCCTTAGAGTATCCAAGTACTCTTCCCTTCCATCCTCACTTGCCATAGCCCCTGCATCCATCATCATCCCTCTCCTCTACTATATCTACTTCTGTAGACTCTCCCCTCATTTATTGAATACCTTCGAGCACTTTCTATCACTCTCGAGCACCTTTAGGTGCTTCCTTCCCTAATACCAAGCACCTCTGGGTGCCTTCCTACCATCACCAAGCACCCATGAGTATTTCCTATAGTCTCCAAGCACCCATAGGTATTTTACATAAGAATTCTGAAGTCTCCCTAGCCTTCGAGTGATGCTAGGGCATCATCACATCGATTCACTACAACAAACTTCATCAGATTAGAAGATAACAAATACGTAAGGTAAATCTATTGTTTATTATTTTATTTATGCACTTTTATTTTATTCATTTATTTATATTAGATAGTTAGGGTTTTACTATTGTTATAGAGGGCCTCACATTGTGGAGCCCTCATAGTTATTACTAACTCTATTTTTTGTGTTATTGTGTGTAGATCTAGAAGTGTGACATCAACATTGGATAATTGCTTAAGCTGGAGTGGCTTAACATCGGATAACTAAAAGCCCACTCACTTCTATTGGGAGCAAGGATGCGTTTGAAGACACCACCAACCTTGTTTGCTAGGGTTTCGGAGAACCCTAGCCATTGTAAATTTGTATCAAAAGGATTCAAGGATCCTCATTGTAACAATGGAGTTTTTAGGCTCCCCCATTAATATAAGATCATCTATTGTGCAATTTTGGGTTCTTTGTGTTCAATTTATTTAGCATTGTTTGGTGTTGCATTTTTGTCTCTTCAAATGGTGATCATGGTGGGACCCCCTAAGGGTTTTTTTTATGATTTGCCTTACTAATTTATTTGTTATTTTCTATCATCTTGTAGGGTTTTTAGAAGCATAAATTTCATAGTTTTTTGGATCTAGGGTTTCTGAAAGTTGTAGAAGGTTGCAGAAGGTGCAAATGCCAGGATGCTCGAGGGCTATCCAAAAATGCCTAGGTGCATTTTAGAAATCCAAGGGTATTTTATAGAGAGTTAGAGTAGATACGTAGGTTGTTTGTAAGTCTACTATCCAAACCCTAGCTTTTCTATTTACGTATTTTGGTAGTTTTATGTTTTTTTAGGTTTTTAAGATAAAAATAACTTCATTAATTAATCTGGAAAATAAAATTCATATTAGCTTGCATTTTAGGATTTATATTAATCATTTGCATCCATCCACATCTTCTATTTGAAGTTTTTGATTTTCTATTGTGTAAAAAAATAATATTGCATTCTGATTTCATGTAAATTAAAATTGCATAATTAGTTTGCATTATTAGGGTTAGAGGATTCCTATTTTTGTAGGTCTAAGTAGGAACATTGTTCATATACCAAGAGTATCCCCGTACTTGGGTGATTCCATACGGAGGAATAGATGAACCCCCTAACTATTTAGAGCGGGTTTTAAGCGGTGTACTCTATATCCTTTGGAAAAATTGGTATTGTGAATAGTGGCTTCTGATTTAGACTATTGAAAGTGGTTATCTTTCTAACATTGTTTGAACACAATAGAAAATCATAAATTTTAAAAAGAATCACACACTACATGATTCACATTTAATAGTAGTGGTTGGATTTCATCACCAACCATTGCTTGAGATTTGGTGATGGTGGCTTTCATCTCCATCCACCAATATCTACCCTTAGAAACCCTAGGTCACCCTTAAGAAAACTTGTTGGATTTCATCACCAACAAGAATCTCGTTGCCCTAACTTAGCCATAGTTTTTACCTTTATTTGGATTAATTCATATTAGCACATTTGAAACACACAAGATTGAAACCTAAGGAAATGAACTCACATTAAAATGAGATAATCAATGAATGAGGTAAGACACATGTGTTAAACAAACTTAGCATTGATTGTTTATTTTTATTGTGAAATTTAAATTTTGTGTTTCATTTTATTGCATAATCTATATTTTGATTTATTTGCTTTATGGTCTTAACAAGAAAACAAAAGAAAGCATTAAATCAAGATAATCAAATGGAACCTTCATCCACCTTCCCCACCACTTCTGTGGTAGATTCCTTGAATGTGACATAGGTAGATTTATCTATAGGTCCCTCACATTCCTTGCCATCCATAACCTTTCATATGGCTATGCCCCAAGAAGAGTCAACCTCACCAACCATTGACCATCATATTACCCATATAGACATGGCAAGAGTAGAAGCTCTCATGAAGTCTTCTAACTATGTCTTAGAGTCAGTCCCCAACTCACCTAGACAGGATTCTACTTTACAATAGGAGCCTATTTATTCCCAACCACCATCTAGCTTTACCTAGGTGTACACCAACCCTCTTTTTGAGGCATCAGTTGCACCTTCCTCCCATATGTCCATTCCCCAACCCTCATGTGCTCCTAGCACTTCATACACCTCCACATACACCAACCCCTTGTATGAAGCACATGTAAATGCTGCTTCACAAGTTTTAGCCTCACAAGTTACCATACCTAGTGTAACTTGTCCCCAAGCCACATCTTCCATACCATCTACTTCCATACCCTTATCTTCTGATAGAGATATTAATGAGGCATGGGAACACTTAAAAAATTGCTTAGACAATATCAAAATGCTCAACAACAAGTACAAGTGAACCCTAAGCCTTTACCAAACTCTACTCAGACTGTCCTTGTTAACCAGGGTCCATCATGGGCACCATAGTATTCTATGGTTTCTATCCCTATTCCTCCACCAAGTCATACCACTACCCATCCTATTCCCATTGGCCAACCTAGCCATAACCCTCATACATCAACCTCATTCCATAATTCTCCATATTTTCATCATCAATCTCCCATTCATCAATTTCCATCAAATTCACCTAGCCATCATTACCAATCTCATCATCATTTAGTCACTCCACAACATTTCTCCACTCCACCACAAAATCATCAGGTAATTTAGGGCTTCCACATTCCTGAGGAAGACCCTCGAATTAAGGCCATGCAAAAATAGATAGATCAATTGATACAATATACTCCTGGTTTGACAAATCAGAAACCAACCTTACGCCAATTGATCAATCAACCCATTCATCCTTTGGTACCATCACCACCATATCTGATAGATTTTATGATGCCTAAGTTTGAAAATTTAAGGGAACTGAGGATCCCAAAGAACATGTGAGCACATTTGTACATGCTTGTTTTAGAATTCAAAATGATAATGCTCTCATGCTTTGAAATTTTCCTCAAACATTAGGAGGAGATGCCATAGAATGGTATAATCAATTACCCAACCATAGTATTTATACTTTTGAGCAATTGATTGACCAATTATTTGAGTGTTTCATCTTAAATGTTAAAAATAAGATCTCATTATCTGATGTCTATGCTTTAAGACAACATGATGATGAATCTATCTATGATTTTAGAAACTGTTGGAGGGTTGTCATCACTAAATTGCCATTCACCCTACCAATGGATGAGCTAATCAAGTTATTCACCAAGAGTTGTTTAAAACCTATCTCTTGGATGCTTCAACTATAAACTTATCATTCATTTGAAGAAGCTTTAGCTCAGGCTAGTGTCATTGAGGAAATCAAAATCCAAGAAGGCATACTTAAGCCTAAGAAGAAAGAATGGTAAAATAAGGGCCAATATAAAAGCAACTATTCTGGCCAACCAAAATCAACATAGGCTACCCCATCCAATCAGCCCAATCAAGTTAATCAAGTGGTCATGAGCCAATCGATAATGGCTCAACAACAATCTATGCAACAAACATCATAATAAATTGCTTATCATGCGGTACCCTCAACAACTCAAGCCATGCAAAACATAGTGCCAACTATGGAAAACCATCCTCGATGATAGTCTATCCGATAAAATCACCAATACACCCCCTTAGCTGAGTCATATGCTTCCCTTTTTTGAAGGTTGTATGACACAAACAAACTTGCTTTACTCAAAATTAGACTTGATGATCCTACTAAATGTAGTAAACATTATCGAGAACATCTATTTTGTCCTTATCATAGGTAAAATGGGTATGACATTAACAATTGCCATTCATTTAAAGATATAGTGCAAGACCTTATTGACTTGGGGGCGATCAAGCTTGATAATCCCCTTGCTCAACAAAATCAAAACCTTGGTATATTTCAAACACCACTTCCTCATCATGAGGAGGTGCAACCAAATGTAGGAGGGGCTAACACCAAAACTCCTCCTAATCAATTCAATCATGTCCAACAATACCAAGGGTTTGTAGGGGCCATCCATGTGGTCACTAGAGGTCAAAGAAACAATCAAAAAAAGGCAACCACCTCAAGCAAGTGTGTCACAACCTCCTACATCACCACCCATTCAAGTTTCCCCTAATCCTTCATCACCCATCCATATCCCTAGCCAATCAAATCCTCCAAATCCACCCATCAATCATCCACCATGACCAATCATCTCATTGAGTAGTCGGTTAACTACAAGTCTAAAGATGGCTTCCACTAAATTATCAATTTATGAGTTAATTCAACAATCTCCCCCACATCGTGAGGCATTAATGGATATTCTCAAATCCATTGAACTACAATCTCAAGATCCTAATGCCTTCAACAACTTTGTAGGGAGCATCCAAACATGCATGGAGCCTTCCATCACATTCTATGACTTTGAGATTAAGCCAATCTCATCGGAATCAGTAGACCCTCCATTGCATATCATGGCTCTAATTGACAAGAAGCCTTTTAAAAGAGTCTTAATTGATACTGGTTCCTCTATCAATATCATCACCACATCCACCCTTCATCATTTGAACCTTCCTCCATCTCATATCACCAAGTCATCATTCACCTTAAAAGCATTTAATGATGCTTTATGTTCCATAGTTGGCACTATTGTTTTACCCATTGAAGTAGGGGTCAAAATGTTGCACACCATGTTTCACATCTTGGAAGGATCCATGGCATACAATGTACTCCTTGGAAGACCTTGGATGAGGGAAATGAGATGTGTCCCTTCCATTTTACATCAATGTTTGAAATATGTTCATGAGGGACAAGTACATTGCATACCGATGGATGTCGAGCCATTTAAGTATTGCAATTTCATTTCAAATCCTTATGAGTCCATGCTTCCTTCCACTCACCTTTTTCTTTCACCATCATCCAATCCATCTACCACTTCACCAATCTCTTCATCAAAGGATCCCATTCTTGAGGAGCTCCCTATCACCAATCCCCATCAAGCTTCCACACCCCATCATCTTCATCATTGACTACATGCACATGTGGTCATAGTCAATCCACATCATCAACATCATTGCCATCCACTTCATCATCATCCATTCAATAACCTTCCCAATCCAATCCATCACCATCACCTAATGTTTCACAAGTCGAGTTGATAGATTGTGAAACATCTCCATCTTCACCATTCCTCGAGCCATCATCTAACCATAGTCCTTCCATATCATCCCAAGTTGAGGTCCACCTCACTAATCTTGGTATTGGTGAATATGTGGTCCAAGACATCACCATCACGCCCCTCACCATTCCTAATGCTAAGGATTTTGGTCACCCATGTGACCCACCTTTGGCCATAGGAGTAGTATATAACATGGGTTCAACTCCAAATAGCATAAATTTTGTATATGGGGGATTGATTCTTCATCAAGTCTAGCTCCCCTAGAGGAACCCAAAGAACCAACACTTGCCAACATTCCAAACATGACGGGATTTCCATCTCGATATTTTCACATAGTTAATTGGCAAGGTCATGGCCTAGGATTGCATGAATAGGGAGTGCATCAACCTATCGATGTTCCATATCAAGAGGTGCATGACCATTCAGGTCTAGGTTACCACCCACTTTCCACCACCTCTTCTCTTGAACAAGCCTTCCAAAGGCTTAATCTAAATTTAGGAGAAGAAGCCCTCCATCTCGATAATTCTGATGATGAAATCTATGAAGAATTTGAACTTATGTCGATAATTTTGGATGAATCTGAAGAAGAATCGAAGCCCATTATTCCCCATACCGAACAAGATGAGTTTTATCTCAACATGTTCCCCATCCATGAGCCCATATTTCACTTGCTTCTTCCACAAGAGTGAGCTACCCCTATTGGTGAACCACCACCTCCATTCCATTAAGCCATTTCATAAGCCAACTTGTAACATATGTACATAACACAAAAATAGTGGTTTTCACCACTACAAAAAAATAAAAAATAAAAATCAACAAAAATATTTTCTTTCTTTGCATTGCATGTATATATCATTTAGTTAAATGCATTTATTTGTGTTGCTTGCTATTGTTCAGGTTTACCAAGCTCCTAGCACTGGTTCTTAGGTCCCATCCATTCCATCCAACCTTATCCACCTTGCCCATAAGTCAACATGAATCCTGTTGATTTATTTACCTCACTCCGTAATCCATATGATCTGACTAAACCAATTCCAATTGACATAAGCCTTATTGATATGGACCAGATTTCCTCACCTCCATCCTTTTTTTAAATTTGTCTTATTTGAGGAATTTTTAAGGGCTTCTACCAACTACATTCCTCCATCCCCTCTACCTTCACCTTCACCTTCACCTTTGGATCTCAAGGTTTTCTAGGTAGAAATAGATGAGGATAAGCTATAAGAGTTTGATGACATCTTAGATGACATTCATATGATCCCTATGCCCCATCAACTTGAGGAAGGTTCCCACATGTCTATTGAAGATACTATCGATGTGGACCTTAGTTCAGACAAAGACAATCCCCAAATTGTCAAGCTTGGCAAAATTTTATCACCCGATGAACAAGAGCAATTAATTGCTCTCCTCAAGAGGAAGAAGGGTATATTTGCATGGTCCTATAAGGACATGCCTGGTCTTGACCCTAGTTTGGTTGTCCATAATCTCACCTTACATCCTGATGCTAAGTCGGTCAAATAAAAACTTAGGAGAATGCATCCTATCATGGCCCTCTTGGTAAAAATAGAGCTTCAAAAACTCTTAGATGTGAACTTCATAGTTCCTATCGACTATCTTGAGTGGCTTTCAAACATGGTACCCATTCGTAAACCTAATGGGGTGATACACGTTTGCACTAACTTTCGAGATCTTAACAAAGCATGTCCTAAGGATGACTTTCCTCTCCCAAACATTGATACTCTTGTCGATACCTATGCTGGCCATGAAATGCTTTCACTCATGGATGGTTTTTTAGGATACAACCAAATTCGAATAAATCTTGATGACCAACACAAAACAACATTCACTACACCTTGGGGAACTTTTTGTTACAAGGTGATGCCCTTTGGCCTCAAAAATGTAGGTGCCACTTATCAACGTGCCATGACATACATTTTCCATGACTACATGCATAATATTATCAAAGATTATGTGGATGATCTCTTGGCTAAATCTAAAACTCGACAAGAACATATTGGTGTATTGGAGAAAGTTTTTGATCGACTCCTAGAGCATAATGTAAGGTTGAACCCCAAGAAATGTGTCTTTGGTGTTACCTTGAGAAAACTTCTAGGATTCATTATCTCCAAAAGAGGCATTGAGGTGGACCCTAACAAGGTCAAGGCCATCATGGAGATGCCTCCCCCAACTAACTTAAAGGAATTGCATAGTTTACAAGGAAATATCCAATCAATCCATCATTTTATTGCACAACTTTCTGACAAATGTAGGCCATTCAATCACCTACTACAAAAGGGGGTGCCATTCTCTTGGACATATGAATGTCAAAAAGCCTTCGATGACATTAAGCAATACCTAGCTTCTCCACTAGTCTTAGCTCCTCCTCGTCTAGGGGTCCCATTTTATCTTTATATCTCAGCAATGGACTTTGCATTAGGGACAATGCTTGCACAAAATAATGAGGAAAATTGAGAGCAAGTTGTCTATTACATTAGTCGAACATTGGTAAGCTATGAAACTAGATACGCTTATGTAGAAAAATTGTGCTTAGCAGTGGTTTTTACCACTAAGAAACTTTGACATTACATGCTTAGCCACACAACTTATGTCATAGCTAGAGAAAATCCTCTGCGTTATATGATGTCTCACACTTACAATAACACTTCCACCGCTAAATGGATAATGCTCCTTACTAAATTTGACTTGGAATTCATTAGCCAAAAATCCATTAAAGGTCAGGTAATAGTCGATCAACTTGTGGAAGCTCCACTACCTAGTGATCATCCTTTGATTATTGAGCTCCTAGATGATTTGGTATTTGTTATCATTGAACAAGAAGAAGATGTCATTCTAGAGGAAGATATCGATATCACACTATTCTTTGATGGCTCTAAGTGCATGAAAGGTCAAGGTGTTGGAGTCATGTTTCATACACCCTAGGGGGTACCTATCCCCTTATCATTCAAACTTGACTTCCAATGCACAAACAATATTATAGAGTATGAAGCCTTAATCTTAGGTCTTCAATCAGCTATAGCTATGAGCATTAAGCGTATTAGGATATTTGGTGATTCTCAACTTGTTGTCAAGCAAATCAATGGAGAATACCAATGCAAAGAACCTACCATTAAGCTTTATCATGAAGTAGCAATGAAATTGCTCTCTAAGTTTGATTGGTATGAAATCAATAGTTTGCCATGTTTGACTAATAGATTTGTAGATGCGATGGCCTCCCTTGGATCATTGATTCCAAAAGACTCCTTTGGAGAGGTACAACCCCTTATAATTTCAATGGTCTCTAAATATACAATTGTTCGTGTTGAGTCTAAAGATGAAAAGGATGTTTGCTTTATCCAGTCGGATCCATATGAGCCTTGGTCAAGCCAAATAGTAGCCTTTCTCAAGTTTGGAACACTCCCATATGACATGTCTCGAACTACCAAATGCACTTTCAAGAAAAAGGTAGCTCGTTTTGTTCTCTTGGGGGACGTGTTGTATAAATATGGTTATGATGGAGTCCTCCTTCATTGTCTCGAGTCTAGTGAGGCACAAAGAGCCATAGCTGAAGCTCATGATGGTACTTGTGGTGGTCATTTTAGTGGAATGGCCATTGCAAAGCGTATTTTATGCATGGGTTATTATTGGTCCACAATGGAACGTGATTGTTGCACTTATGTTAAACATTGCAAAAAGTGTCAAGAACATGCTAATTTAACTCATGTACCATCACAAGATTTACAACCTATTCAAATCCTTTGGCCCTTTTCACAATGGGGTCTAGATCTAATTGGTAAAATTTCACCTCCTTCCTTGGGACAACATACATTCATCATCATAACCATTGAATACTTCACAAAGTGGGTTGAGGCAATTCCTCTAACTAGTATGATAGGACCTAGAATTGTGGAGTTTATACTTCATCATATCATTTGTCATTTTGGTATTCCCTCAAAAATCATTTCGACAATGGCAAGTCTTTCAAGAACAAGGATGTTCGAGCACTTTGTAAGAAATATAACATTCAACATAGTTTCTCGACTCCTTATTACCCACAAGAAAATGGATAAGTTGAAGCTTCCAACAAGACCTTAATTGCTATTCTCAAGAAACTTGTCAAAGAAAATCATAGATATTGGCATACACAAATTCCCTTGGCATTATGGGCTTATCGAACAAGCATCCACATGCCTACAGGGGCAACACCATTTTCATTGGTCTATGGAGCTGAAGCAATCATACCTCTTGAGCTCGAGATCCCCTCCTTGTAAATTTCTTTGTAAGAATTCATAGATGATGACACTGCTAGACAAGCACATCTTGACCAACTCACACTTCTTGATGAGAGGTGAGTCAATGCTTTAGAGCATTTACGAGTTTATCAAGACCACCTCAAACATGCTTACAATGCCAAAGTTCATCTACGTGAATTCCAAGTAGGAGATCTTGTCCTTAAAGAGAACCAACAAAATACCAATGCATTATCACATCTTCATGATAAATTCATGGCTAATTGGTTAGGTCCATACATTGTTACTCAAAGAGTGGGTAATGGTACTTATAGGCTTGCTAGTCTAGAGGGAGAGGAAGAACCCGAACCACTTAATGTTATACACTTGAGAGCATTCTATGCATGATTTGATTTCTATATATGTATATATACATGGCTAATACACAAAAATATTTGCATACATTTCATTCATAACATTGCATTTCACTTGCATCTACATTCCAAAAATAATGCATTCACCCACATTTCATATTGCATTTCACAAAAATTGCATGTCATACATTGCATTCACATTTCACATTTCATATTAGGGATCATTTATTAAGTTTAAGGTCTTAATTGGTCCAATAAAATTCATGTTGCCTTAATCAGGGGCACCTTCACAATATCATCCACACAAGTCCACCAAGTCAAATTGCCATTCACACAAACCACATTTTCATAAAAGTCCTAGGTGTTTTCGGTCACTCAGCCACTCCTAGTGTTTTAAGAAAACCTCCAAAATACATGTCGAGTTCTTTTTAGGACCATTACACATATACACTAAGAAAATATTGAGTTTTGGGAATTGACTCCAAAACATTCTTGAACCAAACATAATTTCACATCTTAAAAACATCTTGTGTCAAAGAGGGATAACACCATACTTGGTATGAACCTCGAAGTGAAAAGGGTCATCCTTGCTAGTCCCATCATGCAACATAGTCCATAAAAATAGTGGTTCTCACCACTATCACAATTCCAAAAATAAAAGAAAGAGTAGGGAAAAATCCCTAACAAAAACTCTAAATATTTTACATCACACACCATTGATCATTGGGTTGTAAGGATCGTACTACATTTCTAGTCAGACGGTTAGGTAGTCATCCCCAAAACTTAAGAGATCAAAAACACAAATCATGGACTATGGAGTTAGCCTCCACCGGAGCTATAGATGCTTGATTAGTAGTGGAGTACGCTCATGCATGGTGACACGTCTCTTTCAAAGAGACCTCTGACCGCTCATACGGACAAGCTAGCTTCTTGGTTTCATCCATAATAGGTTTACCTAATTTACTCAAGATGAGTTAATGAACTCACTTGCACACACATTGGTTCTTGATTACCTTGAGTCATTACCATGCTCTTGATTCGGTAAATGAATTCACTACACACACATTTGGTCCTAGAGGGATTAGGTAGTTTTAGTGAGTTTGTTTGATACCACTAGTATGTCTGAGTCTCTACAAAATAGTTAGTTTTCCATATCAACATCCATATCTTCTTCCATATCAACATCCATATCTTCTTCCATGTCAACATCCATGTCAGTTCATGAGTCATTCATCCCATATGCCACCAAGTTTGGTGCCCCTGATTAAACAACAATGCTAGAAAATGGCCAAGCAAGATCTAAACTATAAATGATCATTAGCACATCCATACATTCCACCTTGCATTAATCATCCATAACATATCATATGCATTAATCATCCATATAAACATGCATTCACAAAAGCATTCCACAAAAAGCATTCACAAAAACATATAACACAAAAGGTAAAAGCCATGTATATATATGTATAAATATCACATGTACAATGAGTGCCAAAAGGCTACATACAATGGAGCACCAAGGCTCATATACAAAAGTGCATCTAAGCACTAAGCTATGTCCTCCAAGAGGACCCTTATGACCTAGGAGGAGCCCTAGACCTAGAGCTATGCCTAGACTCACTATGCCTAGTACCCTCAGAGATAGATGAGGTTGGAGGATCTAGAAGTGGAATATGATGTTCCATCAACCTATCCTCCAATGCCTCGATATATCTATGTCAAGATTGAAGATATGCTATGTCGATATTATGTTGATGCTCCCTCTCTACTAGCTCTACCTGGAGCCTCATGATCCTTGCATCCCACTCTACCACCTACTGCTCCAACCATGCCCAATCCTCCTCACTCTGATCTAGAGGTCCATCTAGAACCTCCTCCACATCATCTCCATCTCCATCATCTCCCCCAATCTTAGGAGCCTACCTCACTGCACCCTTAGTCCTCCTCCTTTGACTATCTGATCAAAGGTATCATTATCACTTGGGGCCTCCTGGGTCCCCTCATCCCTAGCCTCACCATCACCATCCCCATCATCTCCTCGAGGTGGTGCCCATGGTGGTTGAGCTAAACCATACATCATACTCTATGGTAGTCCCTACATCATCTACATCTAGGAGATCCATCTCCTCATCATCCTCATAGGCCACCCTCCATGGCTCTATACATGGTAGCCCTATCTCCTCTTGATGTCTCCTATAGCGCATTGGCTCATCTGGGACATCCTACCTCAGCCTAAACTATCGAAGTACTCATGAGAACTAAATATACTCAGCCTCACTTTGATGTCTCCCAACCACCCATCTAGCCTATCACACTCATCGTAAGTGCTCTCCATCTCTAGTCCACCTACAAGCCTACCATGGCCTCCATATCACTTGGGTGGATGTCAATCTAACCCATAAATCTTGGTACCACTAGCTCATCCTCACTGGTTGACTTGATTGTACCTCCTTGACCACTACCCATCTCCTAGCGTAGGGCTGCTCCCTACCCAAGTCTACTATAGGTAAGCCCTCTGATTGAGCAATATTAAAGTGCTCCCATCCCCAACACTATAGTAACAAGTTGCACCCCAATCCCTTCCTCCCTTACCTCATCACATCATATAGCTCTTGGTATACCTATACCAATAATGTAGGAGCCCATGCATACACCTATCACCTAGTGAGCATATCACTCACTACTCCTATCAGGTTCTAAGGGAACCTACACCTAGTGTTGTTCGAGGCCATGATGTTGGCCAACATGAACATAACCAAGGCATGAAGGGCATCCAACTCCTTGTCCATATACATGGACAAGTATGGTATACCTCCACTCTCCACCTTCACACCCTACCATGCATCCCCAAACATCTTCATCATCTTTATATTTTGATTGAGCCTAACCTCAACTTGGATCCCCTCCATTAGTACCTTGAGGATGCGATATACATCCTCCAAGGTAATGGTCACCTCTCCTATGGGGAGCTAAAATGTCCCCCTATCTGCATCCCACCTCTCTACCAAGGTAGAGAGGTACCCCTCATCAACCCTCACCACATCAACCTGGGCTACCTTCGCTAGCCCCACATCCTCTAATAACTCCCACTCCTCATCTAACATTACCTTCCTCATCCTAGGAATGTAAGGTGAGAACCGATGTTGAGCCTCCAAAATCCTAAGTTGTAGCACAACACAAAATATTTGTCAATAATTTTCAAAAAAAAACACAAAAATTTTTGCATAATAACAAAAAGGTAGTTACCTCAGTAGCTCACTCTACGTAGCCCTAACCTCCACACTAACTCCCTCTATCACCATAGCTTTCGTGCTCAAATCACTTCACCTCACTTCACTCCACTCTCCTAGATGCAACTTCTCAAACTCTCAAATGCACAAATGAGCTTGGTTTCTCATCTTGGTAGCTATTTATAGCTACTTCAGGTACCTTGAGATGCCCATGGGTGTTTCTTGGTGCACTAAGCACCATGGGATTTAAAATGCCCAAACATATGGATTTTTGAGGCCAAAAGCACCAATGGGTGTTTGGCATCAAATTTGATAAAAGATAAATTTTACAAAATAGTGGCTTATCCCCACCAAATCACTTCAAATTGCATCCATGCATTTATTTCATCATTTTATTAGGTTTTGTGAAGATTCCAACTGATTTGGATGCATAATTTTTGTTTGCGACCACAAATTGCAAATTCACCTAACAAGTTACAAAAGCACTCCAAAATGGTCCAAATATTCACAAAATGATGATAATCATCATTATCATCATTCATACATCATTTCACATCATTTCATATCATCATTTGCATATTTTCCAAGTTCAAACAACATTCAAGTGAATCTTGTATATAGTGGGTTTTTCTATATACTTGGCGATTGCAACGATTTGCATCCATGCAATTCGGTAAGATGAAATAGCCTACCATAAGGACACTTGGTCATTTTCATCATCCCATATCTCCTTGTTCAAAATCATAATCATATTTGGTACTTCACATTTTGAGTGAAACCTTGCCAAGAACAATTTGCACAAAAGTTATCATTGATGGCCTAGTTCGTGGGGCTTAAAACATGGACAAAATCAAATTTCATCATTACACATTTCCTTGATAGTCATCATGGTGATTGGCTTTAGCTAGGGTGATTGGTTTCGATCATAGGAATTATCTGATAGTCACTAGTTGGCCCTCTGAAGTTGACTATTTTTATCTTTGCATTTTCATCTTTGCATATCAATGATGCCAGAAGGCATATTCTTCAACAACATCGAATCACCCCAAATTTGGGGTAACCACATTTGGTTTTGACTTTCCCACAATGGGATACATCTTACATGATCATGGCATCTACACTTGGAAAAATCCCTTCATCTGTTGGGGTAAAAATAGACACATTTTCCATCATTTTGAAAAAAAAAAAACCCTTCATCTATTGGGGAAAAATAGATGCATCATTTCACATTTTTCACCAATCCCCTTCCCACCATTGGGGTAAAAATGGTATCACATTTTCATCATTCATTTGCATAAATTTTTCAATTGGCTCATGAGATTCATCCACAAACTCATTCACCAATTGAGGGGGTAAGCTATGCAAAATTCAAATTCTTTTATTCTTTTATCTTCAAGCTCATGTTCCACATCCCAAGAGAAGTTGCTTCTGCACCTAGCCAAAATAGGTGTCTCATATTTTTGCACTGCATTGTGTTTCATGCAATATAGTACAAAAAGGGGTATCTGTAGACACCAAAACCTAGCCACTTGTCCTCCATCCATGCTTTCCCACCATTTTTACCCATTATTCATATATATTTATATATATTTATTTTATATATATTTATATATTAATATTTTATATATATTTAATAAATATATATTTATATAAGTGAATTAATCCTAACCATCCGATTTCATTTAATCCTATCCATCCATTTACATCAATCCATGCCACACCCTAAATTTAATATCCACCCTTCGATATGCTTTTATCTCAACCACACGATTAGTGTCATTGAAACCCTAAGTATGCCCTAGGTTGGATTATAAATAGGAGCCATTTTGATGGCTCAACCCTAAGTTTAATAATTATCCTAAGTTTCTAGTTCCTTAGAGTATTCGAGTACTCTTCCTTCCATATTCACTTCTATAACCCCATCCATCATCATCCCTCTCCTATAGATCTACTTCTATAGACTTCCCTCAATCATGAATGCCTTTGGGTGCTTTCTATCATTGAGTACCTCTGGTGCTTCCTTCCCTCCAAGCACCTCTGGGTGCCTCCCTATCATTCTCAAGCACCCATGAGTATTTTCTATAGCCTAAGCACTCAGAGTGTTTTACGTAAGTTCTGAAGTCCTCCTAGCCTTCGAGTGATGCTAGGGCATCATCACATCTATTCACTACAACAATCATCATATCAGAAGACAACAAGTACGTAAGGTAAATCTATTGTTTGTTATTTCATTTATGCACTTTTATTTCTGTTCATTTCATTTACAATAGATAGTTAGGGTTTTACTATTGCTTATAGAGGGCCTCACATTGTGGAGCCCTCACAGGTGCTACTAACTCTTTTGTTGTGTTATTGTGTGCAGATCTGGAAGTGTGACATCAGCATTGGATAACTGCTTAAGCTGGAGTGGCCCAACATCGGATAACTAAAAGCCCACTCACTTCTGTTGGGAGCAAGGATGCGCCTGAAGACACCACCAACCTTGTTTGCTAGGGTTTCGGAGAACCCTAGCCATTGTAAATATGTATCAAAAGGATTCAAGGATCCACATTGTAACAATGGAGTTTTTAGGCTCCCCCCATTAATATAAGATCATCTATTGTGCAATTTTGGGTTCTTTGTGTTCAATTTATTTAGCATTGTTTGGTGTTGCATTTTTGTCTCTTCGATTGATTTTAAGATAATCAAGTTTAGGCAAGGGTCTAATACATTGTAAATTTTCCCCTTTTAGACTAATCAACGTGTAGTTTGATAAATCTTGATGGGCACACACCTTCTTGAGTGGATCTAACGACGAGCGCCTGAAGAGGTGGTCGATTTTTAATGATATATATTTTTGTAAATATTATGAATATAGTTTTGAGCCTTATATGATCTAAGTTAGGTTTAATAAAAATTTAAAGTATTTAAAATATTATTCAAAGATTAAATCACTACTAATATGTTATCCACGGAGATATTGGAAACTAGCTTTTAAGGGATAAATACATTTTTTACATGAAGCCATCTAATTAAAAGGTCAATTTGTTTAAGGTCTAACCATGGATTATTTGTTCTAAATAAAAGATAAAAGATTGATTAAATTGATTTACCTAAGTTAGGATGATCTAAATGAAATTGAAATTTCTAAAGGTCCAAAGGTTGAATTTATATACGTAGGTGGTAGATTTTGAGCTAACCCCTTTGTAGGACCAAGGTGGCAAAATATTTACAAGACATTTCTTGCAAAAGGCACTATCAACCACGTTATTAATACCACGTCAGAAGGAAGTGCAGTACAATGACCAATGAAAACATTGTAAATGATTGAAGGTACATAAACTAAAGTCCTCATGGATGTACAGGCCGAGGAAGATCACATACCATAACTATCCAATTTTAAAAATAACGTAATGGCAGACATCTATTGGCTGAATTTAAAAGGCTGTTGGTGAAGCTACATTAATGATACTCCATGCGAGATTGATGAGGCAAATCCATCCTCAAGTACTTAAACCCCCAATATTAAACGTTAGTACCACCCTAGTTATCTTAAGTGAGAATTCAAAGAGCAAAAAACTGGTGTTGGTGAGCAGAAAATTGGGAGAAAATTTAGGAGTGTATTTTTGTGAATTGAGGTGTTTTTCTAAAAATAAAATGGGCGCCTAGGGAGTTGCCTTCGTGCCAAAGGATACTAAAGAGATAGTGAGATTTGTCATCAACCAGTCGCCATATATTGAGCTCACTGGAGAAGCAGCTACTGGAATGGGATTGTATGATTTTTCTATAAAATCTAGGCTAAACAAGAGGCTCATGCCGACCCAACAATATAAAATTAAAGATACTTGTAGTCAGATATTTATGCCCACCATGGAGAATTTACAATGTGCCTCATGGCTGCTAGCTAAATTGTTCTTCAAGGATTGCTGAAGAAGGCCAATGTTCAAGAATAGAGAGTCGTCTAGAGGACAAGGTCAAAATAGAAGAAGATTACCCATCAGAGATGGAGTCAACTGATTAGTGAGCTGGTCAACAAAAAATCACAATATAGATAAGCATCACCTTTTTGAGGAAAGTCACAACCAAATATAGAATACAGACAAAAGGGGGTAGTGGGAGATAACTGTACAGTATCTAGAAGATCAAAGGATATGGTGATAAGTGTAAGGTCTAGATGAGGCCAAAATTAATATATTGAAGAACCTAGAGCTATAAAGATACCAGTTGCGGTCAGAATCGACATCAAGCTTTAGAGATAGTAAATTTTTGCTAAGAGGTATACTTGAGTGCCCTGTATTTGTGCTATTGTATTCCATTTGTGTCTATCTTCTTTTCATCCCTCATTACTCCCCTTTGTTGTGCAATTTTTTGATAGAATAGTGCTCAAGAAGTTGAGATCATTTCCAAATCTATTGAGCCCAAGATCCAGAGAATTTTTTGTTACCATATTGGAACAGGAGAGTAGAAGAAATTTGTTACATAATTTGAACATAATTTCTTCATTGTATTAATAATTTTTATAGAGTTGAATAACATTATGCCAACTCTTCATGTACCATTCTTGAAAATTAATATAATTTTGGACTTCATTTTTGTCAATTTATTGTCTTCAGTTCTGTGTAGCTTCATAATATATTACATTATTTGAATGTGTTATGAACATTTCTTTCATTGGTTAACTATTAGGTTTATTACGATATTCGAATGAATTTAATAGCACCAATTTCTTCTTTTCTCCATTCTTTCTGTTCATTTGAATGTGTTATTAAAACTGCTATAATGCTTGATGCAGAAGCAACTTTCTCTTGTTGGAATGCAAATATGAACTTGAAGATAAAAGAATTTTGATTGTGTAGCTTACCCCCTCAATTGGTGAATGAGTGATGGATGCATCTCATGAGCCAATTGATAGATTTGTGCAAATGATTGTGTGAATTATGGATGATATGAATGATGTAAATGTGATGTCATTTTTGCCCCAACGGTGGAAGGGGGTTGTTGAAATATGCAAGTGATTGATTCTATTTTTGCCCTAACAGAGAAAAGGGGTTTTTTGCCAAGTGTAGATGCCATGATCATGTAAGATGTATCCCATTGTGGGAAAATCAAAGTCAAATGTGGTTACCCCAAGTTTGGGGTGATTCCATGTTATTGAAGAATGTGCCTTCTGGCATCATTGATATGCAATGTGATGAAAATGCAAGAAAAAGAGTCAACTTTGGAGGGCCAGCTAGTGACTATCAGATAATTCCTATGATTGGAACCAATCACCCTAGCTAAGGCTAGTCACCATGATGACTATCATGAAAATGAATGATGAGTTATAATTTTGTCCATGTTTCAAGCCCCATGAACTAGGCCATCAATGATAATTTTAGAGCAAATTGGTCTTGGCATAGTTTCACTCGAAAGGTGAAGTACCAAAATTGATTTTATTTTTGATTAATGAGATATTGGATGATGAAGATGGCCAAGTGTCCTTATGGTGATTTATTCATCTTATTGAATTGCATGGATGCAAATCATTGTAATCGCCAAGGAGATAGAATAGACCACTAGATACGAGGTTCACTTGAAATTTGTGAACTTGGAAAAATGTGCAAATGCAATGATTGAATGATTGGAATGATGTGTTAATGAGTGAATGATGGAATTGATGGATGAGAATGATGAATATGGTTATTTTGTGAAAATTTGGACCATTTTGGAGCATTTTGAATATTGATAATGTGAGATTTTGACTTTTGGTTTGTAAGAAAAATTATGACTCCAAATCAATTTTGGTTCTTCACAAAATATGTTATTATGATGAATTTGATGTATGGATGCAATTTGGAATGATTTGGTGGAGGTAAGCTACCTTTTTGGATCAGTTTGTTCTTTTTTTCAATGTTGACACCAAACATCGATGGGCGCTTATTGCTTGTGCAAATACCCACCAAAGTTTGGTGCTTTCCAAATGTAGGGAGGCACTCAATGCACTAGGAAGTACCCATGGGTATTTTAGTGCACCTAAAATAGCTATAAAAGTAGAGGGGAAATCAAGCTCATTTGTGCATCCATAAATTTTAGAAGTTGATTTGAGGGAGTGGAGTGAAGTGAGTGGTGGTGAGTTATGAAAGCTATGGTGATGGAGGGAGTGGATGTGGGAGTAGGTGTCATTTGCCAAGGTAAGTGCTTTTGAATTTCTTTTGTTTTTGTGTAATTTTTTTTGAAATAATGTAATGTATGTGACATTAATGCTTTGTGTTGTGTTGTAGCTAAATATTTTGGAGGCTCGACATCGGTTCTCACCTCTCATCCTTGGGGTGAGGAAGGTACTATGGGAGGATGAGTGGGATTGGTTGGAGGTTGTTGGGTTGGGTAGCCAAGATAGATGTGGTGAGGGTATATGAGGGGTATCTCTCTACCTTGGTAGAGATATGGGATCTAGATAGGGGGATATTTTAGCTCCCTACTAGAGAGGTGACTGTGACACTTGAGGATGTATACCACATCCTCAAGTTTCTAATGGAGGGCTTGCATGTCGAGGTTGGACATGATAAGAAATATGAGTTGAGTTACATGTTTGGATATGGATGGGAGGATGTGGAGGTGATAGGTGGAGGGATTACTTACTTGTCCATGTATGTGGACAAGAATTTGGATGCCCTACCCACTTTGGTGATGTTCATGTTGGCCAACATAGTGGCCTTAAATAGTATTGGCTATCGGTTCCCATGGAACCTTATCGGGTTGGTGTGTGATATGATCGCTACACCTTAGGTGTATGCATGGGCTCCTACTTTATTGGTGTAGTTGTACTAGGAGCTATATGAGGTGAGGAGGTAAAAGCACTAGGGACTAGGTTGTAGTTTGCTACTACAATGTTGGGGTTGGGAGCACTTTAGTGTGGCTCGACCTATGGGTTTACTAGCTAGGGGATGGGATAGGGAGTAGCCCTATGTGATGAGGTGGCTAGTGGTAGAGGAGGTACAATTGAGTCATCTTATTTAGATGAGTTAGTGGTATAGGGATTTATGGGTTGGATTGATAGTGGCTTAGGTGGTATGGAGGCCATGGTGAGGTGCCATGTGGATAGGTGATGGAGAGCATCTATGGTGGGTGTGATAGGCTAGATGGGTGGTTGGGAGGCATATAAAGGAGGTGGAGCTGATCTAGTTCTCATGGGTGTTGTGGTAGTTTGGACTGAGGTAGGGGTTCTTGAGGTACCAATACTCTATAGGCATCATCAGGATGAGATAGGTCTACCATGTGTCGAGGCATGGAGGGCCACACTTGAGGATGATGAGGAGATGGATCTCCTTGATGTGGATGATGTAGGGACTATGAAGGAGTATGATGTATGGTTTGTGACTCAGCCACCATGGGTATCGAGTTTGGTAGTGGATGGGGATGGTGATGGGGATGAGGTCGAGGATGTTGATGAGGCTCCTAAGCATCGAGGCACCTTCGAGCTAGTAGTCGAAGGAGGTAGACTAGGAGGAATAGAGTAGAATCTAAAGTTTGGAGGAGATGGAGGGGATATGGAGGATAGGGAGGAGGTTTTAGATGGACCTCCTAGTTGAAGTGAGGATGATCGAGTGAGGTTGGAGTAGTTGGTGGTAGAGCGAGATGCTATGATAGTAGCTTGGGATATAGATATAGCTTGGTTGTGGGATAGGGAGGTGGCTCTAGAGGTAGAGATAGCTCGATTATGGATATAGAGGTACAGTTACCAATAATAGGTGGAGGTGAGGATAGGATCATGAGGCTCTAGGTAGAGCTTCTAGAGGGGCATCATAGGTAGAGATATGATGTACATCACCTTCGAGCTTGGGATGGATATATTTAGGCTTTGGAGGATCGGTTGATGGAGCATGATATTGGGCTTCTAGAACCACCCTCCTCATCCATATTCGGGTCAGCTAGGCCTAGTGAGTCTAGGTATAGTTCTAGGTCTAGGGCTCCTTCAGGGTCATAGGGGTCCTCTCATAGGCATTAGCTTAGTGCTTAGATGCACTTTTTGTATATGAGCCTTGGTGCTCCATTGTATATTTAATATATATATATATAACATGGCTTTTACTTTTTGTGTTATGCTTTTGTGTGAATGTTTTGTGTGGATGCATGTGTATATGGATGATTAATGCAAAGATGATAAATGTATATGTGGATGATTAATGAAGGGTATGGAATGCAAATGTTCTAATGATCATTCATAGTTTAGATTTTGCTTGGCCATGTTTTAGCATTGTTGTTTAATCAGGGGCACCAATCTGGTGGTAGGTGGGATGAAAAGATTTATGACATGGAAGAAGATATGGATGTTGATATGGAAGAAGATATGGATGTTGATATGGAAAATGACTATTTTGTAGAGACTCAAACATACTAGTGGTATCAAACAAACTCACTAAATACTACCTAATTTCTCTAAGACCAAATGTGTGTGTAGTGAATTCATTTACCGAATCATGAGCATGGTAATGACTCAAGGTAATCAAGAACCAATGTGTGTGCAAGTGAGTTCATTAACTCATCTTGAGTAAATTGGGTGTGACCTGTTATGGATGAGACCAAGAAGCTAGCTTGTCCTTATGTGCGGTCAGAGGTCTCTTTAAAAGAGACGTGTCACCATGCATGAGCATACTCCACTACCAGTCAAGCATCTATAGCTCTGGTGGAGACTAGCTCCATAGTCCAAGGATTTGATCTTTAGGCTTTGGGGATGACTACCTAACCATATGACTAGAAATGTAGTACTATCCTTACAACTTGAGGATTAGTGGTGTGTGATGTAAAATATTTAGAGTTTTTAGGGGTTTTGCCCTACTCTTTCTTTTATTTTGAAATTGTGATAGTGGTGAAAACCACTATTTTTGTGGACTATGTTGCATGATGGGACAAGCAAGGACTACCCTTTTCACTTCGAGGTTCAAACCAAGTATGGTGTTATCCCTCTTTGACACAAGATGTTTTTAAGATGTGAAATTGTGTTTGGTTCAAGAATGTTTTGGAGTCAATTCCTAGAACTCAAGATTTTCTTAGTGAAAATTGTGTCTTGGTCCTAAAGAAAACTCGACATGTATTTATGGTTTGCTTAAAACACTAGGAGTGGTTGAGTGACCGAAAACACCTAGGAATTATGGACATGTGACTTTGCTAATGATAATTTGGCTTTATGGAATGGTGTAAATGAAATGAATTTGAAGGTGCCCCTGATTAAGGCAACATGACTTTATTTGACCAATTTATATCTGAACTGAATAAATGATCCCTAATATGAAATATGAAATGTGTGAAAATGATGGTGTGAATGCAATGTATGAAATGAAATTTTATGAAATGAGTGAAATATAAATGTGATGTATGAAATGCAATATGTGAAATGAGATGTGTGAAATGCAATGTTGTTTTTGTGTAATAGCCATGTATATATACATATATATAAATCACATTATGCATAGAATGCTCTCAAGTGTATAACATTAAGTGGTTCAGGCTCTTCAACTCCCTCTAGACTAGCAAGCCTATAAGTACCTTTACCCACTTTTTGAGTAACAATGTATGGACCTAACCAATTAGCCATAAATTTATCATGAAGATGCGGTAATGCATTGGTGTTTTGTTGATTCTCTTTAAGGACAAGATCTCCTACTTGGAATTCATGTAGATGAACTTTGGTATTGTAAGCATATTTAAGGTGGTCTTGATATACTCGTAAATGCTCTAAAGCATTGACTCACCTTTCATCAAGAAGTGTGAGTTGGTCAAGATGTGCTTGTCTAGCAGTGTCATCATCTATGAATTCTTGCAATGAAATTTATAATGAGGGGATCTCAAGCTCAAGAGGTATGATTGCTTTGGCTCCATAGACCAATGAAAATGGTGTTGCCCTAGTAGGCATGTGGATGCTTGTTCGATAAGCCCATAATGCCAAGGGAATTTGTGTATGCCAATCTCTATGATTTTCTTTAACAAGTTTCTTGAGAATAGCAATTAAGGTCTTATTGGTAGCCTCAACTTGTCCATTTTCTTATGGGTAATAAGGAGTCAAGAAACTATGTTGGATATTATATTTCTCGCAAAGTGCTTGAACATCCTTGTTCTTGAAAGACTTGCCATTGTTAGAGATGATTTTTGAGGGAATACCAAAATGACAAATGATATGATGAAGTATAAACTCCACAATTCTAGGTCCTATCGTACTAGTTAGAGGAATTACCTCAACCCACTTTGTGAAGTATTCTGTGGTTGTGATGATGAATGTATGTTGTCCCAAGGAAGAAGGTGATATTTTTCCAATTAAATCTAGACCCCATTGTGAAAAGGGCCAAAGGCTTTGAATAGGTTGTAATGCTTGTGATGGTACATGAGTTAAATTAGCATGCTCTTGACATTGCTTACAATGTTTGACATATGTGCAACAATCTCATTCCATTGTGGGCCAATAATAACCCATGCATAGAATACACTTTGCAATGGCCATTCCACTAAAATGACCACCACAAGTACCATCATGAGCTTCAGCTATGGCTCTTTGTGCCTCAGTAGACTCGAGACAATGAAGGAGGATTCCATCATAACCACGTCTATACAACACGTCCCCCAAGAGAGTAAAATGAGCTACCTTTTTCTTGAAAGTGCATTTAGCAGTCCATGACATATCTTATGGGAGTGTTCCAAACTTGAGAAAGGCTATTATTTGGTTTGACCAAGGCTCACATGACTCCAAATGGATAAAGCAAACATCCTTTTCATCCTTAGATTCAACATGAACAATTGCAGATTTAGAGATCATTGTAATTATAAGGGGTTGTACCTCTCCTAAGGTATCCTTTGGAATCAATGATCCAAGAGAGGCCATCACATCTACAAATCTATTAGTCGAACATGGTAAACTATCAATTTCATACCAATCAAACTTAGAGAGCAATTTCATTGCTACTTCATGGTAAAGCTTAATGGTAGGCTCTTTGCATTGGTATTCTCTTATTACCTATTTGACAACAAGTTGAGAATCACCAAATATCCTAATACGCTTAATGCCCATAGCTATAGCTGCTTGAAGACCTAATATTAAGGCTTCATACTCTACATTGTTGTTTGTGCATTGGAAGTCTAGTTTGAATGATAAGGGGATAGGCACCCCTAGGGTGTATGAAACATGACTCCAGCACCTTGACCTTTCTCGCACTTAGAACCATCAAAGAATAGTGTGATATCGATGTCTTCCTCTGGAATGACATCTTCTTCTTGTTTAGTGATAGTGAATACCGAATCATCTGGGAGCTCAATAATCAAAGGATGATCACTAGGTAGTGGAGCTTCCACAAGTTGATCGGCTATAACCTGACCTTTAATGGATTTTTGGCTTATAAACTCAAGATCAAATTTAGTGAGAAGCATTATCCATTTAGCGGTGCGAGTGTTATTGTAAGTGTGAGATATCATATAATGTAGAGGATTTTCTCTAGCTATGACATATGTGGTGTGACTAAGCATGTAATGTCTGAGTTTCTTAGTGGTAAAAACCACTGCTAAGCATAATTTTTCCATGTAAGCATATCTGGTTTCATAGCTTACCAATGTTCGACTAATGTAATAGATAACTTGCTCTCGATTGTTTTCATTCTTTTGTGCAAGCATTGTCCCTAATGCAAAGTCCATTGTTGAAACATAAATATGGAAGGGGACCCTGAATGAGGAGGAGCTAAGACTGGTGGAGAAGCTAGGTATTGCTTAATGTCATCAAAGGCTTTTTGACATTCATCTATCCATGAAAATGGCACCCCTTTTGTAGCAGGTGATTGAATGGCCTGCATTTGTCAGAAAGTTGCGCAATGAAATGATGGATTGATTGAATATTTCCTTGTAAACTATGCAATTCCTTTAAATTTGTTGGGGGAGGCATCTCCATGATGGCCTTGAATTTGTTTGGGTCCACCTCAATGCCTCTTTTGGAGATAATGAACCCTAGTAGTTTGCCAGAGGTAACACCAAAGACACATTTCTTGGGGTTCAACCTTACATTATGCTCTAGAAGTCGATCAAAGACTTTTTCCAATACACCAATGTGCTCTTGTCGAGTTTTAGATTTTTCCAAGAGATCATCCACATAATATTCGATGATATTATGCATGTAATCATGGAAGATGTATGTCATGGCACGTTGATAAGTGGCACCTACATTTTTGAGGCCAAAGGGCATCACCTTGTAACAAAAAGTCCCCCAAGGTGTAGTGAATGTTGTTTTGTGTTGGTCATCAAGATTTATTTGAATTTGGTTGTATCCTAAAAATCATCCATGAGAGAAAGCATTTCATGGCTAGCGTAGGTGTCAACAAGAGTATCAATGTTTGGAAGAGGAAAATCATCCTTAGGACATGCTTTGTTAAGATCTCAAAAATTAGTGCAAACGTGTATCACCTCGTTAGGCTTACGAATGGGTACCATGTTTGAGAGCCACTCAGGATAATCAATGGGTACAATGAAACCCACATCTAATAGCTTTTGAAGCTCTTCTTTGACCAAGAGGGCAATGGTAGGATGCATCCTTCTAAGTTTTTGTTTGATCGACTTAGCATCATAGTTTAAGGTGAGATTGTGGACAACCAAATTAGAGTCAAGACTAGGCATGTCTTTATAGGACCATGCAAAAATTCCCTTCTTCCTCTTGAGGAGAGCAATTAATTGCTCTTGTTCATCTTTGGATAAGCTTTTGCCAAGCTTGACAATTTGGGGATTGTCTACATCTGAACTAAGGTTCACATCGATAGTATCTTCAATAGACATGTGAGAACCTTCCTCAAGTTGATGGGGAGTTGGGATTAGATGAATGTCATCTATGAGGTCATCAAACTCTTCTAACTTATCCTCATCTATGTCTGCCTAGAAAACCTCAGGATCTAAAGGTGAAGGTGAAGGTGAAGGTGGAGGTGATGGAGGAATGTAGTTGGTTGAAGCCCTTAACAATTCCTTGGATAGGACAAACTCAAAAAGGATGGTGGTGAGGAAATCTGGTCCATATCAATAAGACTCATGTCAATAGGAATTGGCTTTGCCAAATCATATGGATTATGGAGTGGGGTGAATAAGTCAATAGGATTCATGTTGACTTAAAGGGAAAATGGATGGGTGGCAAAGGTGAATGGAATGGATCCTTTTGGCTAGAACCGATGCTAGAACTCTGTTAAACCTGGACAACAACAAGCAACACAAATAAATGCAATGTACATGCAAAATGTTTTTTTTTTTTTTTTTTTTTTTTTTTTTTTTTATGTACATATATTACAAATAAAATGGTTGATGATATGGATTAATGAGATGGAGGTGGTGGTTCATCGGTTGGGTCGGCTCGCTCTTGTGGAAGAAGCAAGTGAAATATGGGTTGATGGATGGGGAATGTTCTGAGGTAAAACTCATCCTGTTTAGTGTGTGGAATGATGGGGTCTGATTCCTCTTCAGATTCATTAGAAATAATTGACATGAGGTCAAATTATTCATAGATTTCATCTTCGAAGTCATCTATGTGATGGATATCTTCTCCTGAATTTAAATTTAAACTTTGAAAATCTTGTTCAAGAGAAGAGGTGGATGAAAGTGGATGATAACCTAAACCTGAATGGTCATGCATTTCTTGATATGAAACATCGATAATCTCATGCATTCCCTATTCATGTCATCCTAGGCCATGTCCTTGCCAATTAACAATGTGGAAATATTAGGATGGAAAACTTAACATATGTTGTATATTGGTCGGTGTGGGTGATTTGGGTTCATCTGGGGTAACTAGATTGGATGATGAATCAAGTCCCCCATACATAAAATTAATGCTATTAGGCATTGAACCCATGTTATATACCACTCCTATAGATAAGGGTGGGTCACGTGGGTGATCGTAGTCCTTAGCACTTTGAATGTTGAGTGGTGTGACTGTGATATCTTGGACCACATATTCACCAATACTAGGATTAGTGAGGTGGACCTCGACTTGGGATGATGTGGATGGATTGGATGTGGATGGAACTGACTCATGGTTGGTTGATGGTATCTCACAATCCATCATTTTGACTTGTGAGACATTGGCTGATGTGGATGAAGATGGATTTGGTTGAGTGGATTGTTGAATTGGCAATGATGTGGAAGGAGTGGTGGAGGATGTTGATGATGTGGCTAATGTTGATTGAGTTTGACCACATGTGCATGTAGTCAATGGTGATGAAGATGGGGGTATGGAAGTGGATGCTTGATGAGAATTGGTGATTGGAAGCTCCTCAGGAATAGGGGCTTTAGATGATGATATGGATGGGGTGGATGATGAATTGGTTGATGAAGTGAGGAATAGATGAGTGGAAGGTAACATGGACTCATAGGGGTTTGAGATAAAATTGCAATACTTAAATGGTTCAACATCCATTGGTATGCAATGTACTTGTCCCTCATGTATGTATTTCAAGCATTGATGTAATATGGAGGGGACACATCTCATTTCCCTCATCCAAGGTCATCCAAGGAGTACATTATATGCCATGGACCCTTCCAAGATGTGGAACATAGTATGCAATATTTTGACCCCCACTTCTATGGGTAAAACAATAGTGCCAACTATGGAGTAGAGAGCATCGTTAAATGCTTTCAAGGTGAATGAGGATTTGGTGATGTGATCTAGTGGAAGCTTGAGATGTTGAAGGGTAGATGTGGTGATGATGTTTATGGAGGAGCCGGTATCAATTAAAACTCTTTTGAAAGGCTTCCTATCAATTTGAGCCATGATATGTAATGGAGGATCCACTGATTTCGATGATATTGGTTTGATTTCAAAATCATAGAAAGTAATGGAGGGCTCCATACATGTTTGAATATTCCCCATAAAATTGTTAAATGCATTAGCATCTTGAGATTGAAGTTCAATGGATTTTAGAATATCCATTAATGCTTCACGATGTGGAGGAGATTGTTGGATTAGCTCATATATGGATAGTTTGGTTGAAGCTATTTTTAAGCTTGTGGTTAATCGACTGCTCAATGAGATGATTGGCCTAGATGGATGATTGGAAGGATGAATGGGTTGAGATGGATGGGCTAGAATATGGATTGGTTGAGAGGGATTGGTAAAAAATTGGATGGGAGATGATGATGTGGTAGGTTGAGACACACTTGCCTGTGGAGGTATGGGTGAATGACTAGACTATTGTTGAGCATTTTGTTGATTGGAGCATTGTTGTTGACCTCGGGTTACTACATGAATAGCACCCATAAAACCTTGGTATTATTGAATATGATTAACCTGATTAGGAGGAATCTTGGTATTTGACCCTCCTATTGTTGGTTGTGCTTCCTCATGATGAGGAAGTGGTGTTTGAAAGATCCCAAGATTTTGATTTTGTTGAGCTAGAGGACTATCAAGCTTGATAGCTCCTAACTCAATAAGGTCTTGTATTCTATCTTTGAATTGATGGTAGTTATTAATGTCATGCCCATTCTATCTATGATAAGGATAAAATAAATGTTCCCTATAGTGTTTACCATGTTTAGTGGGATCATCAGGTCTGACCTCAGGTAAGGGAAGTTGATTTGTGTCATATAACCTATGGAAAATGGAGGCATAAGATTCAGCCAATGGGGTATATTGATGGGGTTGTCAAATAGATTATCGATGTGGTTGGTTTTCCATAGTTGGCACTATGTTTTGACTTGATTGAGTAGTTGAGGGAACCACATGATATTCAATTTGTCATGGTTGTTGTTGCATGGGTTGTTGTTGAGCCATTATTGGTTGGCTCATGACCACTTGATTTACTTGATTGGATGAATTGGTCGGATTGGCTTGATTGGATTTTGATTGGCTAGAATAATTTCCTTTATATTGGCCCTTGTTTTGCCATTCTTTCTTCTTAGGCTTAAGCACTCCTTGGATTTTTATCTCCTCAATTGTGCTAGCCTGGGCAAGAGCTTCATCAAATGATCTATGTTGTTGTAATTGCAATAACCAAGAGATGGGTTTTAAGCAACTCTTAGCGAACAATCGGGTCAACTCTTCCATTGGTAGGGCAAATGGCAATTTGGTGATAATGACCCTCCAACGGTTACCAAAGTCATAGACAGACTCATCATCATATTGTTTTAGATCATAGATATCAGATAATGAGACTTTATTTCTTATATTGAGGGAGAATATTTCAAGAAATTGGTCAACCAATTGCTCAAAAGTATAAATACTATGATTGGGCAAATGGTTATACCATTCTACAACATCTCCCCCTAATGTTTGAGGGAAGGTTCTAAGCATTAGAGCATCATTGCTTTGAATTCTAAAACAAGAATGAACAAATGAGCTCACGTGCTCTTTAGGGTTCTCCATCCCTTTAAATTTATCAAACTTTGGTATTGTGAAATCTGTTGGATATGGTGGTGATGGTATCAAAGGATGAATTGGTTGATTGATTAGTTGACGTAGGGTAGGCTTCTGGTTTATCATGCTAGGAGTATGTTGCATCAAACTATCAATCTATTGTTGCATAGCTTGGATTCGAGGGTCCTCCCTAGGAATGTGGAAACCTTGAATCACTTGATGATTTTGTGATGGTGAGGTGGAAATATGTTGAGGTGTGATGAGGTGATGATGACTTGGTAGAGTAGATTGATGTTGATGATGATGTGGTTGATGAAGGAATGATTGTGAATGAAGATATGGAGATGATGTATGAGGGCTTTGGATAGGTTGGCCAATGGGAATAGAATGGGTATGGGTTGGCGATGGTGTTGGAATGGAAACCATAGAATATTGTGGTACCCAAGATGGACTTTGGCTAATAAATATGGGTTGAGTGGAAATAGGTTGAGGCTTAGGGTTCACCTAAACTTGTTGTTGAGCATTCTATCACTTCTTAAGCAATTTGTTGAGATGTTCCCATGTCTCATGTATTTCCATATCAGTGGTTGATGGAATGGATGTGGATGGGATTGATGAGGTAGGTGGGGGTAAGTTGCAATAGGAATTGCAACTTGATGGGAGACACTAGATGGTATGGATGTGGGCACTTGTGAAGCAACATTAACATGTGCTTCATACAAGGGGTTACCATAAACTGAGGTATATGAGGATGGGATGGATGTGCTTTGGACACATGATGATTGGGGTATGGAAAAATGTTGGGAAGGTGCAGTAGATACCTCAAAAAGAGGGTTATTGTACACCTGGGTAAAGCTTGAAGGTTGGGAGGAGATAAGTTCCTATTGTAAAGAAGGATCATGTCTAGGTGAGTTGGGGACTGACTCTAAGACATAGTTAGTGGATTTCATAAGAGCTTCCACTTGTGCCATGTCTATGTGGGTGATGTGATGGTCAATGGTTGGTGATGATGATTCTATTTGGGGCATGGCCATATGAAATGATGTGGATGACATAGTGTGTGAGGGACCTATAGATAAATTTGAATGACTTACCTGTATCACACTAGGGGGATTGATCATGGAAGTGGTGGTGGAAGGTGATGATGAACACTCCATTGTTGAAGTGGTTTGATTGGTGGATATTTGATTCATTATTTTAGCTTGATTTCTTGTTAATACCATAAACTAATGAACCAAATATAAAATATGCTAAAAATGAAATGTGGAATGAAAAACTCACAAAATCAAATAGGTAATCCAATCCTATGTTTATGCAACAAAAATGTGTCTTACCTGGTTCTTTGATTATCTCGTGTTAATGTTTTTTTTTTGGTTTTGTGTGTTTCAATGCACTAATATGAATTAAAATGGGTGAACACTATGGCTAGGATGGACAATGAGATTCTTACTGGTGATGAAATCTAACAAGTTTGCTCAGGGGTAACCTATGGTGTCTAGGGGTAGATATTGGTGGATGGAGATGAAACCCACCATCACTAGATCTCAAGCAATGGTTGGTGATGAAATCCAACACATTACTATTAAAAATGAAAGTGTGTGTGTGATTCCTTTTAAAGTTTTCTAGTTTATTATGGTGTACATACAATGTCAGAAATAACTGATTTCACTAGTCTAAATTAGAAGCCAACACAAGAAATATTAATTTTCCCAAAAGAAGTAGAGTACACCGCTTAAGACCGCTCTCTAAATAGAGGAGGGTTCATCTACTCTTCCACCTTGAATCACCAAATGTGGGGGTACTTTCAATTATTCTAATGTTGTTCCTACTTAGACTAGCAAAAGGAGAAATCCCTAACCCTAGAATGCAAACTATTTTATGCAATTAATCATTCATATGAAAACAAAATGCAGCACACCAAAAAATAGTGAAACCTTAAATGGAAATGTGTGATTTATGATTGAATGTGGATGCAAAATGGATGCAAAGAATTATTCTAATGCCTAGAAATGTATATTAAAATGTTTGTTTTTAATAGATTATTAATGATGTTCTTTTTAGTCGTAAATCTGTAAAAACATGAAAATACGTAAAATAGAGAAGTTAGGGTTTTATAGTAGACTTACAGATAAGCCTATGTATTGTTCCTCTTCTCTATGAAATGCACCTGGGTGCCTATGAAATGCACTTGGGATTCTTGAATGTCCCACGAGCATGGGGTATCTGCACACCTTCTGCAACTTCTACAACTCCTTAGAAATTGGTTCTACAAAATTTGTGTGACCCATTTTTTTAAAAACTACAAGATAGAAGACAAAAAGCAATGAATTAATGACAATATAATTAGCATAAAGAACCCATTGTGGGTCCCATCATGATCACCATTTGTAGATGCAAAATCGAACAACACCAAACAATATACTTAAATAAATGAATGAATAAAGCAAAATAAATATAAATGATTGCATAGAAATAAAATTTTATTCTTATTAATGGGTGGATCTCTAATATTACAACCAAGTGTACCCCAAATGGGGGTTTACAATGCTTTATTATCCAATACAATGATTTCAATATGCTAGGGTTCTTTAAAACCCTAGCTAACAAATAAGGGTGGTGTCTTCACGCTCGACTTGATCTCAATAGTAAGGTGAGTGGGCTTTAGATATCCATAGGTTGGACCACTCAAGTGCTTCAATAACTTCCAATGAACTTGATCCCTAAACCTACAAAAAAAACAATAATAAAAGGTCAATAATATCTATGAGGGCTCCACTATGTGAGGCCCTCAATAAGAAAATTACTAACCCTAGTTGCAAAAATGAAGCTATAAATAGATCTAAAGAATAAAAATACAATAAATAAATTACCTTGTCACATTAATTCTTGTTCTCTATTCTTCGTCGTTGTTGCAAGATTTGGTGCAAGATGCCCTAGCGACACTCGAGGGATTGCTAGACTATAAAACTAGGGTTGTGAATGCCTAGGACTTCGATGATGGTAGGAGGTACCCAGAAGGTGCTTGATGAAGGCAAGTAAAGATAGGGTGTGAAATAGAATCTAAAAGTAGATCTGGTTCATGCGAGGTGGGGAGATGGATGCGGAAGGAGAAGCGATGGAAGATGAAAGTGGAGGAGCTTGGATGACTTGAGGAACTAGGAACTGGGGTTGAGTCATCAAAATGACTCCTCTTTATAATCTCTCCTAGGGCACATTAGGGTTTCAACGACACAATTTGTGTGGTCAAGATTAAAACGTGATGGAGGGTGGAGATTAAATCTGGGTATGTGGCATGGATTAAGGTGGATGAATGGCTGGGATTAAATCATGATGGATGGCTGGGATTAATTCATATAAATATACATATATTTATTAAATATATATAAATAAAATATATAAAATATTATTATTTAAATATATATTAAACAAATATATATAAATAATGGGTAAATGTGGCGGGAAACTATGGATGGATGACAAGTGGCTAGATTTTGGTGTCTACACCTTGTAAGGGTAGACACCTAATTTTGGCATGTATACTCATGATTGTTGCACTTATCAAGCTTGGTGTGTGTCCATTGGATCTGTTGCTCTAAGGACACAAGTGGTTGGGAGTGGTCTGGTTTACACAAAAACTTGCTCTCTTCGTTTGACTTTAGACAATTCCACTATTTTATTTTCATTAATTTTCTTAGTTTCTTTGATTCTTTTGTATTCTGTAGGTAATTTAATCTAATGTTTGCATAATTAATTAGTCATTTGTTATCTTGTAATTGTCATAGTCTTTTTGCTTTGGATATTCAAAAAATATTTATCATCAACAATTCTATTTTTTATTTGATATTTGTTAATGGTTATGAAGAGTACCTCTTGCATGTTTTTACATCTATCTATCATTTGATTTCAAAATTTCCATAAAGGAAACAAGGGTGTTATTATATAACCAAGAATATTTAATACTTTGTGTCTGATCTCAGTAGATCCCTAAACGCTAATTATAGTTAACATTTTATTCGTAGATTCTATTTTTTCTCTATTTGTAGGAAAATATGATGCTACTAGGGCTAAACTAGAGCATCACCTTTTGGTTCATGCATATTTCATAGCTATCTCAATAATCTCTCAAATTCAGGAGTATATCTACCTTGTCATGTATTTATCTTGTAATAAAGTCTTTCTCTCCACCTACAATAATTTTTATCTTTATTTTTCTAATATCATAGTTATTCATTTTATAAAAAAATTACAATATAGTCTATGTAGAAAGGGGAATATTTTGTGTTGATTTGTAGGCATTTAGATCCATAACGCATATGGTTGCATTAGGATAGAATCTTGCATGTTGCAGTTTATTTTTAGTTTGCTGCTAGGAAAAATACAAAAGAAAATTCAATTTTAAATCATACAAAGGAAACAAAGCATATAGTATAGAATCTGTTTGTTGGATCCTTTGGCTGCCCATATTCCTTATTGTTATTAGATTTTAATAAGTAGGTAAAAAAATTGTAGTAAACCCAAAAAGTAAGTTTTCATAAATGAATACATAAAATAGAGCATTTGAGCTTCATATTATATGTATTTGTATTGTGTCCATGCCGAGGTAAGGAAGTATACCCTTTTACCTTACATTTAGTGAACCTATAATGAAAACCTTCATGGGTGTCCAAGATTCCTTTTGATCGTGCCTTCACCCTTCACCTCTTTCAATGACCCCTCTTCATACGACACCTGCCTATACAATAGGTCCTTGTACCACATCTTGCACGACACCTCCTTGAAAAACACCTCCTTGTACATCACCTCCTTGTATGCGACCTCCTTAATTGATAGGTCTTTATACAACACCTCCTTATACAATAGGTCCTTGTACAACATTATTTTATGACACCTCATTGTATGCCACATCATTGAACAATAGGTTCTTGTATGACACCTCATTGAATAACATCTTCGTGAATGACCATTCATTATAGGACATCTCCTTGAATGACACCTCATATGATGCCTCCTTTAACGACACCTTTTATGGTAGTGTCATTGCAAAATTTAAGGCAGTGCCTCAAAACCTCAACATTGAAGACATTGGAACCTCCATTGTCTGAATGAATTTTTCCTTCTCATTTGTACTTTTGTAGCATTCACTTGATCCACTTAAAAAAATTCCACTCAACCTTGAATTATTGTTGTCTTACTACTGAGGACTACTTTTTGGTCTCTGATGGTCATGCCTTAGCATCTAACGGATATTCATGTCCTTGTATAACATCTCATTGTATTTCATATTTTTGTATCATATGTCCTTGTATGACACCACCTTGTATGATACCTTTTTGAATAACACCTTGTATAGAAACCTCATACGACGCCTCCTTCAATGATCTCATTGTATGATACTATGCTTGTGGAGTTGAGGGTAGCACTTTGAAACCTTACCTTCATTGTCTAAATGAAAATTTTCTCCTTATCTATACTTTGATAGCATTTACCCAAACTATTTAATCAACTTCTCCTCAACTCTGAATTACTTCTCTCTTATTGTTGATGACTACTTAGTCTTTGATAGTCTTGTCTTAGCCTCTGGTGGACAGTTATCTTCTTGTACCTCACCTTGTAGGACACCTATTTGTATAAAAAATCCTTGTGTGATACCTCTTTGTACAATACCTTTTTGTATGCCACATTTTTGAATGATAGGTCCTTGTACGATACCTCCTTGTAGGTAAGTCCTTGTATGGAAAGTACATTTATGACACCTTGTTGTATGACACGTATTTTAATGGAACCTCCTTGTACAAAAGCCCTTGACAAACATTTCTCCCCTTGAATAACACCTCCTTGTATGGCACCTCCTCCTATACCACCTCTTTGAATGACACCTCCTTTTATGGTAGGTCTTTGATGGATATTCCTCTTCTTGTAGGACACCTTTTACATAATCTCCTTGTATGAAACTTCTTTATATGACACCTCTTTGAATGATAGGTCCTTATGTGATACCTCCTTATACAACAGATAATTTTATGACACATTCTTATAGGACAAGTCCTTGTACAACACCTCTTTGTATAATATAATGAATAACACCTCCTTGTACAATAGGCCATTATACATATCCTTGTATGTCACTTACTTATAGAGCACCTCCTATGGTAGGTTCTTGATGGACATTCCTCTTCTTGAACAACACCTCCTCGTACAACATCTCCTATCATGATACCTTCCTTGTACGATGCCTCTTTGTACGATAGGTGTTTGTATGATTCCTCTTTGAACGATATATTCTTTTAAAACCTCTTCAAATGGCACCTCCTCATATGATACCTACTTGTATGTTAATTCCTTATACGATACTTCCTTGTATATCATTTCCTTCAATGATATATCCTTGTACAACACATACTTGTACGACAAGTCCTTGTATGACTCCTCGTATACTATCTCCTTGTATACCACCTCCTTCACTGACAAGATCTTGTATGACCTCCTTGTATGACATGCCCTAGTATGACACCATGTATAATTCTTTGTATGATACCTTATTGTATGCCACCTCCTTAAACAATAGGTTCTAGTACAACACCAACTTATACAATAGGTAAGGTCCTTATATGACACATCCTCTTTATACAACATCTTGTACGAAACCTCTTTGAATGACACTTCTTTATATGGCACCTCCTCATACGACACCTTCTTGAATGGTATCTCCTTATACCTAAGTGTCACTACAAGGTTCACGACAACATCCCAAAACCTCTACGGTGAAGCCATTGAAACCTTCATGGTCTAAACCAAATTTTTGTCCTTGTCTATACTTTGGTAACATTCACTTGATCTACTTAAACAACTTTCCCTTGAATTTGAATTGCTTCTCTCTTGCTCCTAATTATTACTTCTTGGTCTCTAACAATCTTGCATTAGCCTTTGACAAACATTTCTCTCTTTGTACAACACCATTTTGTATGACAGGTCCTTGTACGACATCTCCTTATATGACAAGTCCTACAATATCACCTTGCACTCACCTCCTTGTGTAACAGGTCTTCATACAAAAAATCCTTGATAGTTATTTATTTTCTTAAGCGACACCTTCTTGTATGATAGGTGCTTTTATAGCACATGTTTTAACAACACTTATTTGTTCAACATCTCCTTCAACAATACTTCCTTGAGTTGTACCTTCTTATACGATAACATTACTTTGGGGTTTGGGGTAGTGTCTCGAAACCTCAACGGTGAAGCCATTCAAACATTCACTTTCTAAATATTTTTTTCTCCTCGACTTGTGTTTAAGTATTGCAAGTTTTATCATATTCAATTCCATTCCCCATTATTTCATATTCATCATACCCTTTCATTCTCCATTTTCCACACCATCATGTGGCCCTGGCGTGCTCGCACACATTTGTGAGTGGTTGTACAAAGTGCTTTGCGAGTCTATGTGGGCTAGTGTGACCAGGCTACATGCTTCGATGGGCATGTGCGTGCTTGTAGGGCCAATTTGCATGCTCTTATGCACCTATGCATGCTTGCGAGGTTAGCTAGTGGCCAACCCGTGCACGCTTGTGCGACCAACTCGTGTGCTTCTATGCGCCTTTATGCTCTCACAAGATTCGACAATCTCATCAAGATTTGACAAATTTTCAATCTTAAATTTCAAAAATTTAAGATGAACAGGGTATCCTTTTGGCTGAAAGAGAACATCTCAAGGAAACATCAATTGAATAGTGTAGATAAATATTTTTAACCCAAGTTATAATCCTTCCCCTCCCTTAAAAAACATAACCCACCTACTCATCAACCTACCTTTTTCCTTGCAACATCCAAACCGTTTTCCAACCACCACATTGTGTTTTTGTTAATTTTTAATGAATTCATAGCCTCTAATTTTTGATCGTAAATTCACTAAAATAGGCAACTGTTCAACCACCCAAACAACCAAATAGATTGGTAAGTGCAAGTGTGGTTGGGCACTTACCAAGAAGACACCTAGGTTCAAAACTTGGAGGAAACCAACCCTTTGCAAAGGTAATAGTCTGCTTTGAATCCTTTGAGTGTGCACCAAACCGAGGACAAAGGTACGAACCCCGAGGGACTAGTGGTCCCCATATCACGCTGGGTGAACAAGAATGAGATGGATAGGTTTTTTGGGAGCAGTCCTTATGGTTTGAACCCTGCGATAGTGGTTGTAACCAACTCTCCTATGTAATAAAAAATTTCCTCTTTCTTTTAATATTTGCTTTTATAAGTTGTTGGGGTACATCTCCTTTGTTCTTATTCACCGTGGTGGCCTCTCTTTTGTCTTCTAATTGATGACCAATTATCAGGGGTTATGGGGAGGAAAAACCAATCATCGACGCCCATTGCTAGCTAGTGGACAAATCGCTAGCAAGCGTTGTAGACCAACATACCAATAGTTTTAGATCTCCTTCGTTGTGGTGTGGATTTATTCATATTTTAACATCCACCAATCGTTACCTTGTGTTGCTAGCTAGTGAGCCAATCACTACTCTCCACCAAGGATTAGTGAACCAATGAAAATTTTGCTTCATACTTATGAGAAGTATTAACCTTGGGCCTAGGTTTACGGAGTGGGAATAAATGGAAGCAGGTGTAATTTTTCTAAAAGATAAGACTTAGGCAACAAGATACTCATGGGGTCGAAGGAGGAATTGTTTACCATGTAGAGGTTACCATCGAAAAATAAGGGGATTTGAATAAATCGTACAAATTTTTGGATGATTAGCGACTATCCTAGATTGTTGGTTGAGCCTCAGCAGATAATGAAATATTAAAGGGGGTGGCAATGAAAATTATTAACCTTAATATTTAATATCGCTATGACTTAATATAAGGTAAAATTCAGATATTATATGTTTAATAAAATGATATTATATACTTGGACTAATAATGGTCTAATAGGATGAATTTAGATGGATATAAGGTGTTATGGTAATATGAAGAAAAGGCTTGGAATGTGCATTAATATAATGATATGAGGGTTAACCATGATGATTATTAATAGGTGAAGGTGGATTCAAAGGAATAGGTGGATGATGGTATAGGTTTATGGGATGAAGCGAAGGCTTTAATGAAGATGCATGATGAAATCATGATATTCTAGAAATGGTAGGAATAAATTTGTGAGGGACCACCTTGATTGGATTGAGCACAAAATAATCAAGAACTATACTCGTATTGACCAGGGGACCTTCTTCAAACCAATACGACTTTCTCAAGACTTCCATATTTTTGAAACAAACACCACATCCTATAATCACCTAGACACTCAACTTTGCCAACCTTTGAAAACTAGGGAAGAAATATAAATTGGGATTTTTGAAGCCCAACACCTACCAATAATTCATGAGAGGCTCTGTGGTTATAAACCAAATAGAATGCAGAGGCCCCAGGGTTGCGGGCTATATCTCCCAGACCCTGGGGGGAGCTACCTGGACGCCCATCCTGGACCCCGGGCACCCGCGTCAAGCTGACAGACTCCAGGGCCTCCTCACTGTGACTGTCATCCCGTCTTTTGGAGGCAACGATAGATGCGTATGGCATGGGACCCTCAACGGAGTCTTCTCCATCAAATCTACTTACAACCTCCAGAGAGTCCTTGATGAGGCTCCCTTCCCAACCTGTCAGGTGTGGGCCAAGAAGTTAATCCCCAAAATCAGCCACTTCATTTGGGCCACCGTCCAAAATAAGATTCTGACGATCGAGAATCTCATCAAGAGGGGCTTCCAGATCCTGAATCGATGCTACCTTTGCTGTGATGCCTGGGAATCCACCAACCACCTCTTTGTCAACTGTCCCTTTTCATACGAAGTCTTGGGCCTCATCCTTTCCCAATTCTCCATCTAGTGGGTGGGCCCCAAATCCATTTATGACCTCTTGTTGCAATGGCCCAACCCCTTTGTTCATCCCTTCACCCACTTTCTCTGGTTCTTGTGCCTCCCCCATACGCTCTGGCAGCTCTGGCTTGAGTGCAACAGCAGAGCCTTTTCCTCCCCGACCCATTCCCCTCAGTGGATTGTGACCAAGGCTGTGTCCTTTGCCCTCGAGAACTCCCGATCCATCCCTCTGTCCGAGGCACCTCGACGGTCGGGCTAAGCCGCTCTCCTATCCTCTCTTAGCATCCAGATCCCCCCCTAGTCCCCCCCTGTACCCTTCTATCGTTCTTTGACCAGATGGACTCCCCCCCCCCGACTGGGTTAAGCTCAACTTCGATGACGCGTCTAAAGGCAATCCCGGGCCCTATGGGGTAGGTGGGGTTGTTCGCGATTGCCACGGGGCCCTGATCATGGTGGTCGCTGCTCCGCTTGGCTTCCAGACCAACAATTTTGTCGAAGCTACTGCTCTGCTAAGTGGTATGAACGCCCTCAGCGAGTCTCCCTCACAAGTCATCATTGAGGGCGACTCCCAAGTGATCATTAAAGCTGTTCACAGTCTGGGTAACTGCTTCTAGCGCATTCACAACTTCATCCGGGAGGCCCTATCTGTCCTCCAGGGATTCTCCAGCCATAGCTTTCGGCACGTGTATAGGGAAGGCAACAGGGCGACCGACTTCATGGCGAAGCAAGGCCTTTCTGTTGACCCCTTCACTACCTGGACCATGGGCTTTCTCGAAGCTCTGGTTCACATTATCTCGCAAGATCAGGTTAGCAATGTGGAGGTCCCCGGTGTCTAACTTGCCCCGTGCTGGGGCACCTCCTGACCACTAGCATGGTCTCCAGAGGACCGAAGACTTCACTCCCTGTGGCGCCACGCCACCTGGCCCTAGCCTGTCTCCTGCCTGGCCCCTCGCGATGGTAGGCGCGCCAGGCCACGCTGGCAGTTCGGTTGTTTCTGATGTGGACCTACTCTGCTCCAGTGGCGCCACTGGCAGTCCCTCGACCGCCTCCACATCGGCCCTTCCTAACCTTTCTACTGCGACTGCTTCGTGGATGAATCCCCATGCCGCGTCAGCCTGGCTACGACATTATCCCATGCTGTACCCCCAAGGTGCTCCTCCGATCAGCTTGCGCCACCTGGCACGCTAGCAATGGCCCCTTCCCCTGTCCCTGTGTGGCAACCTGCAGTCGCGCCCCCTGAGGCCCTCCACCCTTATGTCGCAATCGACCTCGAGTGCCCATTCCCGACGTCGGTGGCTCCCCCCTTCTTCGACCCCCTACGTGGTTTTAAATCTGCCCTGCGCTGAGTTTTATCACTATGTCCCCCGCTCCCTGCCCCTGTGCTTTTGGTCAGATTTCACCTCCCTCCCCTGCCCCATGGCTTCCAAATGTGTCTTCATTGAGCCCTCCACGCTCAATCTGAGCGAGTCGGCTAAGTTGTTCTCCAATGTCAAGCATTTCACCCCCTTCTTCAGCAAGTTCGTTGGAGTGGACGATGAGATCACCCAATGCTTCCTAGACTCGTGGAACGACGACGAGGTTAAGGTAAAGGGGCTGCATTTTAAAGTAAACAAAGAATTTCTTACAGAGGTGACAGGCCTCCACCATGAGGACAAGGTCCGTGTTGTCAGGAGGGACAAGCACAATTGGGAGGAGAAGCTATACTGCTTCCCGAAGCAGCAATGGGACAAGGCTAACCTGTTTTGCTCTAACCTCTTGGCCCCATTTGATGAGGCAATCGTCTCGGTAATGCAATACATTACCTACGACGACCCAGATCAGAGGCTCTTCAGTTTCCACTTAAGCTATTTCAACCACCTTCGGGGGGCCATGGTGGTCAGCACTCCCCATTTTCTGTTGTATTCCCTGGGCCTTTCGATCGATCGGGTCTACAAAAGCCATTCCTAGCCCTCCTACCAAGGCCTCATGGCGGTGCTGTACAAGCACGCTCTAGCCAACCAGCCGCAACTCCATCATATTCCTCCCTTGTATGCTGTCCCCCCCTGATGCAGCTAATTCCCTTGCTGGTTCCCCTACGGTTTCCATTTCCAAGGAGTCCCCCTCGCATGATGGCTCCCCTGCCTCGAAGCGTCGCAGACCATCCCGGTAGTGCAGGACTTCGGCCCAGGGCATAGGTGGGGCCTCGACGCCTGGGGGCGCCTACAAATGCCCCTTCCCTGACAATAGTAGGGTTGCCGACAGTGCCAAGAGGACCAATCAGGAAACCCCGGAGCCCGTCGATGTCAGCTCCGAGACAGGCAACAGAATGTAGAACCTGGCTATTAGAACCCTCCTCGACGTGGCTATCGGCTCTCTGAACACGGTTGCCCAAGCAGCCTCCTTCGCTGCCACTGCCCTGGCTGAGCTCCGACGCAGGCTAGGAGACGACCCCGATAGGGAGTAGCATGATCGGTGTGGGGCCCCGTCTGGCCAGGAGCGACTACTGGGCCCAATGATTTTTTGGCATCCAGCTTCTGCGAGCTGTCGATGGCGATTTTAGATTTTGTTGGCTTCTAGCCATGGTTTTGCTGGCTTCCAGTTGTTTTGGTAGGCTCCAGGGATAGGGTCCCCGGCCTCGGTTTGTTGCCTTTGGGCGCAGCCCCGTTTTTGTTTTTGCTTTTCAGCCTAGGCTTATGTTGTATCTACGGTTTTGGATCCTGTTTAAAAAACCCACTGTATATATTCTGTTACTTAACAAAAAAAAATAAATCAAATAGAATGGGTATAGGAATAACCACATTCTTGACAAAAAATCTAGCAAGAGGCTATTTCCCTATAGAAAATTTCAATTTCATTAGGATCTATGGAGCCAAAATTTCTCCCAAAGCACTTTCACACGATTAATTGCCTCCATTCATCTTGAAGAACTAAAGGATCCAATATTGAAGATTGAAGTAGCTATGGAGATTTTAGAGTCGATTGTTGCACACCTGGAAACATCTTCAGCAGAGCCATCTATTTCCAGCTCAGAAAATACAAGTAAAGGAAAAGAGTTAATCACTTTTTCTTTTGAAACAACCTAGTCAGTAATCTCAGAAATGGTACAAGCAATAATGAACCCCTAGAAAAAACATGAGTTGGCTACAAATTTGTCAAAAAATTAGACATAGGTCCATAATAATGAACCAAGAAGAAATATTGATTTCCAAAATTATGTAGGGTGGGGGAATGGCAAATTTGTTCTAGGAATACAGGCTAGCAGACAAATATCCTACCACGTCACCTGAAAATAAGAGGCCCATAATTGAGGGCACCACATAGTCCAAGAGCTTCACTCTTACTAAAATGGGAGAGGCTATAGTTTTTTACTCTAATGAAGAAGAATAATTTCAAGAAATGGAGCAATAAAAGGATCCAAGGAAAAGGTAATACACTATAAAGGGACTCGAGAATGGTGAACCTTAGACTTTAGTTGAGCCTCTCATGATAATAGAGGTAACCATTCCTATGGAAAAAATTATAGCCATGTAGGTGGACCCAACAACCCAATTAGCATCAATCTAATACCAAGAAGATCCATTGACTTTTGTTAAAACGCAAGCTCAAGAACAAATGGCTGCCACAAAAAATATTTACAAGAGAAATCAGGAGTTGATTACCAGGATTAATAAGTTGCAAGCAGAAAAAACAACCAAGTGCAAGAGGAGAATCAAAAATTGCTAGTAGAGATCAATAAATTATAGGGACAAATATCTCAGGGCCAGGCTAAAAAGTATTTTAACAATGCTAGTTTTGTTAGAGGATAAAAGCAAGAATTAATAAAAGAAATTGTAACTAAAATACTTGAACACTTGCAATATAAAAACACACAGACACAAAGAGATTGCCCAAAATAATGAAATTCTTTATATATATTGACTCTTGCGATACATATTTGCAATATTTCAGATTGCCCCAAGTAGCTTGGGTACAATGTTACAATCTTGGCCTCGATGTGATACAAATTTCTCTCTGGGAGTTCTCCAGATCTTTCGCAATGTACAATGTCTCCTCGTATCCAATTACAGCTTCAAAGGGTGAGTGGGCTTTGGTATCCAAATACGGGACCACTCCAGCTTTAGCAACCTATCCAAGATACATGTTACCTGCACACATGCAAACCAGCAAAGGGGATTAGTAGCACCCGTATATTCAAGCGATAAATCCAAATGCTACACATAAACCTATTATTGATATGGATGAAAAAGCAGATAACACTAAACAATTAACAAACAAAACCTTGCTTAATACTCAAATCGCTAATCTCTGTCGATGAAACCCGTTTTTGTTCTCGGGACTGTGGAACCGCGGAAGCGCGGTTGTGGGCTGGAAACCGCGGACCTGCGGTTGTGAAACCGCGGATGCACGTTTTCGATTGTGGAACCGCGGACGGGCGATTTTGGTTGAATAACAGATTGCCTCAAAATTCGAGCCAACGGTTAGAGTCAAGCTTGCGCTCTCAATTTCTCGTTGGATCTAGATCTATTTCGGTAGCCTGTCGGTATGCAGATTCAGCTCCCTTTGTTTGGTGGATTGATGGTGTCTTTATAGGCTGCCTGGGGCTTTGGAGGGAAATGTGAGGTGGCAAGCCTGATTTGCCAAGTGGCAAATTTGGACTGCCAGGTGGAAGGGGCAGTTATAGTGAGTCACTCAGTGTGGCTCACTTAACTAGGGTGATGTGGCTCCAAGTGGAGTGGGATGTGGGATGTTGTTTTATGTGAAGGGACAAGGGGACAACAACAAAGGAGTTGTGGCATGGGTGTTGGGAATCTGTCTCATGTGCAAGGACAAAGGGGACAGGAGTGGGTAAGATGTGGCATGGATGTTGGATGAAGTGTCCAGGACACATGTCCAATGGGTAGACAGGGTATCCTAGGGTGATTTTCCTAATTAAATAAATTAGGAAAGTATAATGATGTGCAGGATTTTATATCCCTAAGTTAGAACTTAGGCATATATCTTTATTATGCAGGATTTGATGGTGAGGTGGTGAATGTGAACTAAAGGGTGCTAGATTTTGGTGTCTACAGTTGCCCCTTTTTGTACTGCGTTGTGTACAACACAATGCGGTGCAAAAACTAATGACATCTAACTTTATTGGACGAATGGGTTCACTTCTCTTTGACATACAGAATGAATGAATTTAAATTTTTTGATTTGTTTGCTTACCCCCTCAATTGACGATTGGGTAAAGGTTGACACCCATAAGTCAATTGATGAAATACGGATGTTGAAAGTGGGTTGTAATTGAATGATGTTGATATTGTTAATGAATTTTGTCTTGATTTCTTTGTGCCCCAAGCTTGGGATTATTTGTGTTCTTGCAATTTTGCTTTTGGTTTCATTAATGTGTAGAATACATGGTAAAAATCTGACCACTCTTTGAGTTTTCGTCCACTATGACTTTAGCAATTCCTTCCAAATGATGGGCTTAAGGAACCAGTCGTCGAGGATTTGATGCTCTAGCGGTTTTTGATTTTACCAAATTGTTGTTTGTTGTTCCGCTTTTGACCCAACGGAAGGTTTTTGTAGGATTACCTTGGCAAATCTGTTTTTGAACACATTTAAGCTTATAGATTTAGGGGCCTATCATCTTGATTCATTGTTGCTTGTTGCGATTTTATAATGAGCTTCCTTATGGTGATTTACCCATCCAACCGGATTGCATGGATTGCTAGTCGCTGCAACCGCTAGGTGTATAGGATAATCCACTAGATACGAGTTTCACTCTAGATGATTAGTTGGATTGCATTTTTTATTTTTTATTTATTTATTTTATTTTTGAAACCGTTGACTTGCGGTTATTTTTTACGAAAAACGCGGATTTACGTTTTCCTTTATGAAATTGCGTTTTTGTGTTTTTGCGCCTCAAAACGTGGGTTTGCGTTTTTGCGCGCTGCAGAAAACGTGGGTGCGCGTTTTCGCCATTGCGAAAAATGCGGGCATGCATTTTTCATCGCTAAAAGCGGCTATTTATAGGCTGTTGTCGTTTTCAAAATCATTCTGCCAGTTGTCATTGGTTTATTGGTTGAAGTGATGAGTGAGATGGAGGTTGGCGAGGGGAGCGGTGGTGGTGGCTCGGCTGGAGCGGAAGTTGGTGGTCGGTTTGCCGAGGTAGGCGCGTTGCCCTTATATATATATATTTTTTTGTTTTGCATTTGTTTTTCTTGTTTGAAAACTAAGCGGGGCTGGTAAATTACTATTATTATTTTTGCTCATTAAGTGGGGTTGGCAATGAACTTGTTTTTTTTTTTGTTTATGGTAGGTAGAAATTTTTCATTTTTGCTTTTGTTACCTAGGGTAGGTAAAAAAAATTGTTTTTTTTGCTTTTATTACCTAGGGTAGGTAAATTTTATTTTTTTTTTTGTTTATTACCATGCATGGGTAAAATTTTTCGTTTTTGCTTTTATTACCTAGGGTAGGTAAAAAATTTATTTTTTGCTTTTATTACCTAGGGTAGGTAAAAAAATTTCGTTTTTTGCTTTTATTTTTAGCATGTTGTGCTAAATTTCATTTTTTATATGTTTTCTTTTTAGGTTAAGCTTCTTGATGCTCGGCATAGGTGGTCGAGGACCATTCGAAAAGTGCGGAAAGCACTTTCTGATGATGATTGGACTCTACTTCAGACCATTGGTTTAGATGGTTGCGGGCGGTTAGGCACCGTCCGAGCTGATGAGGATCTTCTTTTGGCACTTGTTGAGCGTTGGGATCTAGACAGAGGCACATTTTAGCTCCCAACAGGGGAGCTGACTATCACTCTTGAGGATATCTACCGTATCTTCCGCGTCCCTATCGAGGGTCCTACCGTTCGTGTTGGCCTTGACAAGAAGGAGGCCCTTTTCCCTCTGTTTGGTGAGATGTGGGACATCGATTGTAGCAGGGGCGACATTGCGTATCTGGATCTTTTTATAGCTGGCAGCTTGGGTGCATTGCCTGCCTTCATGATGTACATTTTGAGCAACATGTTGTTGCCCAATTCCATGGGATCGAGGATCCCGTGGAACCAGGTGTCTATTGTTCTTGACTTGATAGCTGATCCTCGTCGGTTAGCTTGGGCTCCTGCTCTTCTCTACGAGGTTTATAGCGAGCTCTATGAGGTGAAGAGGCACGGGTGCAAGGGCCTGGGCTGCAGTTTGTTGCTCCAGATTTGGTGTTGGGAGCATGTTATCATTGGTCGCCCTGTTGGTTTGCCTTGTGGCGTGGATGCCACCTCTCCCCGGGCATACAGGTGGTTACTCAGTGAGGAGGTCAGTCGATCTGCTGTGAGTGCATCGGAGTTTAGAGATATCTTGAGTTCTCTAACTAGGGACCTGATGTGTTGGCGGCCTTGGAGGGGTTTGGATTGGGCGACGGATGCAGCGGAGCTTCATCGCATTAGGCGAGGACGATGGGTTGTTGGCGCCCATTTGAGGGATATGGATTTTATCCAGTTCTCTCATGTACTATGGTAGTTTGGTCTCGTTCAGGATGTTTCGGATGTGCCTATTACGTACAGGCGATGGGGTGATGAGTTGGGGTTGCCTGTTGCTCCTAATTTTTGGCGAGTCGATGATCCTACTGATGACTCAAACTTGGAGGTGCTTGACTTGGATGATGTTGGCATGACTACTGAGTATGACACTTGGTTTGTGAGTCAGCCTTTGTGGACTCCTAGCATCGTTGTAGATGATGATGGGAGTGGTGACGATGTTGATGTGGGTGGATGGGTTCCTTGGTCGGTGAAGCATCGACGTGGTAGCTCTTCGAGAGCTGACACGGGCATGGACATTCAGCCGCCTGAGGAGGGTGGTGGTGATGATGATGAGGGTTTACCTCCTCGATGGTCCGAGGAGGAGTGGGGGATTCTCCAGGCTGAGCGAGATAGCCTGGATTTGGAGCTGGGTCGAGTGAAGGCCGAGTTAGCATGGTATCAGGGTGAGGTGACTCGTCTTCAGGCTGAGGTGGACGGGCTATGGGTTGGACCTAGCAGCACTGTTGTGGCTACTAAGGATGCAGAGATCACCAGACTCGATGGTGAGATTACCCATTTATAGGGTGAGCTTTCTCGGTTGCAGTCAGGTGCTAGAGGTGATGATTCGGCTCTGACTATTGCTTCTCTACGAGCAGAGATTTCTCAGAGGGTCACTCGCCAGGGTGTTGATTTGAGGAGCCTACGTAAGCAGGCTGTCTACATCGAGATGTTGGAGAACATTCTTCATGAGCGTCAGATTCCTTTACTTGTTCCTCCTTCATCATCTGCTGCCACTGCTACTCAAGGGACTGAGACGAGTCGCAGGACTCATCGTACTTCTAGCTCTCATAGGGCTTCTATTATGCAGGGTCCACGGAGGGATCCTGCTGGCACTAGCTAGATGTTGTATTTGCCTTATTTTTGTTTTTTTGTATATTTTATGTTAGTATGAGCCTCAGTGCTCCGATGTATACTACCTTCGGGCATTTTGTACTTTGTAGACTTTCGCATTTATATATATATATATACATGGCATTTTATTTCGGTATCCACATGCGTTATTTGTGTATGTATTCTTCCTGTTTATGCTGTTTGCAATGTTTATATTATGCAATCTTATATTTCTATTTTAATGCTATGATAATGAATGCAAGTGATCATGTAAAATGCATTTTGATTTATAGTTATGTAACTGAATGAAGGTATGCATGGTGCTCATGTAATCTTATTTAGCTCAGAGTAGTTGACCTTTACTCATTCGTATTTGCAATTGGGGGTATCCCACTTGATTATTCTTTGTGGTGATGTATGTGGTATGTATAAATGGTATGTGGATGGTTATATGGATAATGATTTGGCTTTTGATATGTAACTAAAAATATTCTCATATACTCAAAGAAGCTAGTAATGTTAACCATTTTTCTTGAATGTTATCTTACTTTCTTTAGGACCATATTGTGTGCAAGTGAAGTTCATTTTCTAAATCTTGCGTGTCGATGACTCTAAGCAATCCAGAACCAGTGCATGTGATTGTGATGTTTATTGCCTCATCTTGATTAATTTTTGGGTGGTACCTTTTTGGGTTTTCCTTTTGGCTAGCTTACCCGTATGTGCATTCAGAGGTCTCCCTCTTGAGAGAGAGACATGTCGCCCTGCATGAGTTTACTCCACTTGCCGATCAAGCGTCTATAGCCCCGGTGGAGGCTCACTCCATAGTCCAATGGTTTGATCTTTAAGCCTTTGTGATGACTACATAACTTTCTGAGGGGAACATAGTACGATATTTTCAGCTTTAGAGATCTGTGGTGTGTGTTGTTAATTGTTTTTTTGTGTAGAGTTTTGGGGAATCAGATTCTCAACCGAAGTATGATGAGAATGTTACCCTATCCTTACTACTCTACATTTATTTATATTTGTTGTTTCACTGTGGTAGTGGTGATAACCACTATTTTTGTTTTTGGACTATGTTGCGTGATAGGGTAAGCAAAGAATTTGACTTTTTTTTGCTTTGAGGTTTACCCAAATTGGCACTATCTTTCTATTATTCAAGATGTTTTAATATTTGTAAAAGTGTATTTGGTTCTAGATTGCTTTTGGGTCAATCTACCATACTCAAGATTTTCTTAATGTGATGAAAGTGCTTTGGTCCTAAAGAAAATTGGACACTTCATGAAGTTTGGTTTTTCACTAGACATGTTTGAGTGACTGAAAATTGTATGATATATCATATATGATGTGTATGATTTGTGAGTTGTAAAGAATCTTAGTTGAATACCCCCAATTCTTGGAATTTGTTTTCTTGGTCGTATCATCACCACTATTAAAGATTACTGAGCAAGGGATGGGATGGATGCAACTATATATATATATATATATTTGTATATTTGTATGAACATATAATTGAAATGCAAATGCCATATGAAAAATGCAATTTGAAATATGTCTATTTACAATGTGAAATGCATGCAAAATTGTAAAATGAAATCTTTTTTTTTTTTTTTTTAGCCATGTACATATATATACATATATTGCAAGTCGCTTTATGCATAAAATGCCTTTAGGTGCATAATGTTCAGTGGCTCTGGCTCCAATTTCCCTTCTAAATTGGAGAGTATGTACGTTCCTTGTCCCAATTTTTGCTTTACTATATATGGGCCCAACCAATTTGCTGCAAATTTATCCCTTAAGTGTGGTAAAGCATTGGTATTTTGTTGATTTTCTTTGAGCACTAGGTCCCCCACTTGAAATTCACGAGGATGGACTTTTGCATTGTAAGCGCGCTTGACTCTATCTTGATATACTCGTAAATGTTCTAGAGCATTGATATGTTTCTCATCAATAATTGTCAATTGGTCAAGACGCTCTTGTCTAGTTGTATCATCGTTCATGAATTCTTGTATCTCGATTCGCAAGGATGGTATCTCGAGCTCTAATGGTAATATTGCTTCTGCACCATAAACTAGTGAAAATGGTGTTGCTCCCGTTGGTGTTCTTATGCTTGTTTTGTAAGCCCATAGTGCTAAAGGGAGGTGAGTATGCCAATCTCGATGATTATCTTTTACCACTTTCTTGAGAATGGATATGATTATTTTATTTGTTGCTTCAGCTTGCCCGTTTGCTTGCGGGTAATAAGGTGTTGAGAAGCTATGTAGGATTTTGAATTTGTTGCACAATGCTCTAACATCCTTATTCTTAAATGACTTTCCATTATCAAAAATTATTTTTGAGGGTATTCCAAAATGATAGATAATATGTTGAAGTATAAACTCCGCTATTCGAGGTCCAGTCGTAGTAGTCAGTGGAACTGCTTCCACCCATTTTGTGAAGTATTCTATAGCAATTATGATAAATTTATGTTGTCTTGATGAAGCAGGTGTTATTTTACCGATCAAGTCAAGGCCCCATTGTGAAAAGGGCCACAAAATTTGAATGGGTTGCAAATTTTGTGATGGCACATAGGTCAAGTTTGCATGATGTTGGCATTTTTGGCATCTTTTGACATATTTGCAATAGTCGTTTTCCATTGTCGGCCAATAGTATCCCATGCGCAATATTCTTTTTGCAATTGCCATTCCGCTAAAATGACCATCGCAAGTACCATCGTGGGCTCCAAATATTTGCTCTTTCTACTTCAATTGGATTTAAACATCGTAGTAGTATTCCATCATAACTACGTTTATATAACACATCTCCAAGTAAAGTGAAACGAATGGCTCTTTGTTTGAATGTTCTTTTTGCAGCTCGTGTCATTTCCATTGGTAGTGTGCCTGATTTGAGAAAATATTTTATCTCATCAAGGTAAGAATTGTAAGGTTCGACATGTATCAAACAAACATTCTTCTCACCTATAGATTTTGCTTTTTGAATTGATGGTTTAGACACTGTTGTTATGATTAGCGGTTGCATTTCTCCATGTTCATTTTTAGGGATGAGAGATCCCAAGGAAGCCATTGCGTCCGCAAATCTATTTGTCGATCGTGGCAAGTTACTAATTTCATACCAGTCAAATTTTCCTAGCAACTGTATCGCTACTTCATGATATCTCTTTAAGACTGGCTCTTTACATTGGTATTCTCCTTTTATTTGGTAGACAACCAATTGAGAATCACCAAAAATGCTTATTCTTTTTATTCCCATTGTTATAGATGATTTAAGACCTAGTATTAAGGCTTCATATTCTACATTATTGTTAGTGCATGTGAAGTCGAGTTTGAATGATAAAGGAATAGGCATTCCTTCAGGTGTGTAAAACACAACTCCTACACCTTGCCCTTTTTTGCATTTTGATCCATCAAAGAACATTGTCATATCTGCTCTTTCCTAAGGTGAAACTATTTCTTCTTGTTCTGTGATAGAAAACACTGAATCGTCGAGAAGTTCAATTATTAATGGTGTATCATTGTGCAACGGAGCTTCCGCTAATTGATCAGCTATTACTTGCCCTTTTATGGATTTTTGACTTGTGAATTCGAGGTCGAATTTGAATTTTGGTAAAAGCATTATCCATTTAGCAGTGCGGGTGTTGTTGTAAGTGTGATTCATCATGTATCGCAAAGGGTTTTATCTAGCTATAACATAGGTGGTATTGCTTAGCATGTAATGTCTAAGTTTCTTGGTGGCGAAAACCATTGCTAAGCATAACTTTTCGACATAAGCATACCTTGTTTCGTAACTTACCAGTGTTCAACTGATGTAATAAACTGCTTGCTCTTTATTTTTATCATTCTTTTGTGCAAACATTGTTCCTAAAGCAAAATCTGTTGCAAAAATGTATAGGTGAAATGGGACTCCTATTTTTGGTGGCGTATGAACCGACGGTGAGGCTATATATTTCTTTATATCATCAAATACCTCCTGACATTCAGTTGTCCAAGAAAATATCACTCCTTTTTGTAACAGGCAATTAAAAGGTCTGCATTTATCTGAGAGTTGCGCAATGAATCAATGAATAGATTGGACTTTTCCTTGTAAACTTCGCAACTCTTTCAAGTTTTTGGGAGGTGAAATTTCTAATATTTCTTTTACCTTGCATGGGTCTACTTCAATGCCTCTCTTGGAGACAATGAATCCTAGAAGTTTTCCTGATGTTACACCAAATACACACTTCTTAGGATTTAACCTTACCTTATGTTCTATTAATCGATCGAATGCATTTTCTAGCACATCTATGTGTTCAAGATGCATTTTTGATTTAGCAATACGATCATCTACATAATCTTCGATTATCCTGTGCATATAATCATGAAATATGTACATCATGGCATGATGATATGTAGCTCCTGCGTTCTTTAATCCAAAAGGCATCACTCTGTAGTAGAATGTCCCCCAAGGCGTTGTAAACGTTGTTTTATGTTGATCTTCGAGATTAATTCGAATTTGGTTGTATCCGGAGAAACTGTCCATTAAGGAGAGAATTTCATGACCAACACAGGAATCTACGAATTGATCTATATTTGGCAATGAAAAATTATCCTTTGGACACACTTTTTTTAAATCTCAAAAATCAGTGCGATATCGCGACATCTTCCATCCGCTACTTCTCTCTCCTCTTTGTGTCGCGATATCGCGACACTTTTTCTGTCGCGATATCGCGACAGTTTTTCCCTGCTGGCTTCTCTCCCACTTTGTGTCGCAATATCGCGACACTTTTTCTGTCGCGATATCGTGACAGTTTTCCTCCTCTTTCTCTCTCCTCTTTTGGTCGCGATTTCGTGACATGTCACAAAATCGCAACATCTTCCTTCCTTAGCCAATTTTTGAAAATGGCTCTGCTTCCACTGGATGCTTCTACATCAGATGTCACTGGATGCTCCTGCATCAGACACCTAGGGTTGGTGGAGAAGTGCCCTTCACTTCTGCACTATTCTGTCGCCTTATTCTGCACAGGGACTCGAACTCTCTCAAATCAACCCTTCTGTCTTCTCACCACTCTTCCACAGATCCTGGTGCAAGCTGCCTCACGTTCGACGCTCTGCTTACACACTCAAAATCTTCTAGCTCTGATACCACTTGATGGGGGGCCAAAAATTGCATCTAACAAATCATAAATTTTCATTCAACAATTTCAAGTAAAATTACATAAATAGCCCGCAAGCTTAGTTTTCTATTCTCTATGCAATCTCCAGCTCTCCATCCCTCTCAATCTACCCAGATTTCAATCTGGCAGTCACGCAATGGCTCTCGACCTTCAATTTGTAGCTCTTTGGCTTTCACAGCTTTCTCACTCCACGGACCTTGGTGCAACTGCCTCACATTCGGCGAATCTGCTACACGTCTACGAATCCTTACTTTGTTCCTGGTGCAAACTACCTAACGTTCGACTAATCTGTCTGCACTACCCAGGAACTCAAGCTTTTTTGGAAGGAAGAACAACGTAGCAGGGCCAGAATGATCCTCTAGTTATCGCATCTATAACCCTGCCTCTTGTCGTTCCCCAACTCCTCTACACGCCTTCTGTCTGCCTTTTTATAGCTTTCTGATATTCATCTTATGGCGTTCCATGTAACCACCACTCCATGATCTCCTCTGAAATGGTTCTTGTAACCGCTGGAACGGCCCCCTGTAACCGTTGTAACGGCCCCCTGTAACCGTCGCATCGACTTTCGTTAACTGTCATGCTGTAATGGTCTCTGAAACTGCCAGATCGACTTTTGTTTACTGTCGCATTACTCCGCATGACTCTTCGTCTTCACCTGCTTTCACTGCACCTTGGTGCCACGTGTTGTCCAGTGCTGCCACGTGTCGTTCAATGAACTCATTCTGCAATGGCTTCCCAAAAATGCTGCATGTCGCGATATCATGACATCTTCTCCCTCAGGTTCATCCTCTTCTCTACCGGTCGCGATATCGCGACATGTCGCGATATCACGACATTTTGGCTTCCTTGCTCTCTCCTTTCTCTTTGGGTCACGAAATCGCGACGTGTCGCGATATCGCGACACTTTTCTCTTCATCCACTTTCTCTTCTCTTCTAGCCGCGAAAATGTGACATGTCGCGAAATCGCGACATCTTTTCCTCTCTGCTTCCTCTCGCTTCTTCGGGTCGTGAAAATGCGACATGTCGCAAAATCGCGACATCTTCTCCTCCGGCTCCTTCGCTCGCCTCTTGGTCGCGAAAATGCGACATGTCGCGAAATCGCGACATTTTCCTCCTCTGGCTCCTCCTTCGCTTTCTGGTCGCGAAAATGCGACATGTCGCGAAATCGCGACATCTTCCTCCCTTGGCTTCTTCTTCGCCTTCTGGTCGCGAAAATGCGACATGTCACGAAATCGCGACATCTTCCTCCCTTGGCTTCTTCTTCGCCTTCTGGTCGCAAAAATGCGACATGTCGCAAAATCACGACATTTCTTCCTTCTGGCTTTCTCTCTCCTTGGCGGGTCGCGAAACTGCGACATGTCACGAAATCGTGACATTCTTCCTTTGTGCCTTCTCTCTCCTCTGTGAGTCGCGAAATCGTGACATCTTCTTTTCTACACCTGCTCTCCCATGTGGGTCGTGGAACTGCGACATGTCGCGAAATCGCGACATCTTCTCGTCTGCGCCTTCTCTCTCCTCTACGGGTCGCAAAACTGCGACATGTCGCAAAATTGTGACATCTTCTCGTCTGTGCCTTCTCTCTCCTCTGCGGGTCGCGAAACTGTGACATGTCACGAAATCGTGACATTCTTCCTCCTTGCTTCCTTATTTCATCTACGGGTCGCGATAACGCGACATGTCGCGATATCGCGACATCTTCCGTCCGCTACTTCTCTCTCCTCTTTGTGTCGCGATATCGCGACACTTTTTCTGTCGCGATATCGCGACAGGTTTTTCTTGCTGGATTCTCTCCCACTTTGTGTCGCGATATCGCGACAGCTTTCCTCCTCTTTCTCTCTCCTCTTTTGGTCGCAATTTCGTGACATGTCACGAAATCGCGACATCTTCCTTCCTTAGCCAATTTTCGAAAATGGCTCTGCTTCCACTGGATGCTTCTGCATCAGATGTCACTGGATGCTCCTACATCACCCCCATTCGGTTTGCGAACTGGTACCATGTTTGAAAGCTATTCAGGATAATTGATTGGTACTATGAAGTGTACATCCAATAACTTTTGCAACTCTTCTTTCACAATTAATGTGACTGTTGGATGAACTTTCCTAAGCTTTTGCTTGAACGGCTTGGCATCATGTGCTAGCGTAAGGTTGTGGACTACCAAGTCTGGATCTAAGCCAGGCATGTATTTATAGGACCATGCGAACACTTCCTTCTTTTTAATAAGCATGTTTATGATGCTTTATTTTTCTTCTATGGATAATTCTTTTGCTATTTTGACAAGATTAGGATTATCCACGTCTTCACTAAGGTTCACATCTATAGACTCTTCTATTAGCATGTAAGAACCTGCTTCTAGTTGATGTGGAGTTGGGATGAGGTGGATATCATCTGCCTAATTTTCAAGTGTGTCCGGGGTGTCCCCTTCTATCTCAGTTTGAAAAACTGAATTGTTTGATGATTAAGGTTGTTGCAGAATATAAGCATTTGAAGCGCGCAACAACTCTTTGGACAAGATGAAGTCAGCAGTGGATGGTGGGGATGAAATCTTGTCCATGGCTATGATACTGGTGTCGATGTAGATCGGTTTTGTCTCATTATATGGATTGCGGAGTGGGGTGAGCAAATCAACAGAAATGATGTTGACTTGATGGAAATGAGGTGGTCACGATTCAAGAATTGATGACTCGTAATCTCTAGGTTGCAACTGACCTAATGTGTGTGATTGGTTTTGTTGTACGCTTTGCCAATGTGATGGAGGAGGTTCTGGTTCAAGACCCTCACGCTCTTTTTTTAGCCAAAAAGTGTGCGGTCTATTGGAAATTTATGTTGATACCAGTTATCTTTCTGCATGGGTTCTCCATATATTATCTCTTCTTGAGGTTCTTCTTCTTCTTGATTAAACCATTCAGGACGTGCTTCATCTTGGAGCATTCTCCTGGCTTGTATCTCAAGAGTATGGTTGATAAACATCATTTCAGTTTCATCATCATCACTATCACTCATCCAGAATCCATTAGCATTTGTATGAGGTCCTAGAATTAGTGGCTCAAGTTCTTGCCTAAGGTATGTTATCGTAGTAGGATCTTCATAATCTGCCTCTTGTGTAAAGCTTGCTCTCGAGGGTAAATATTATAGATTTGGTATTACTTTCTAGTTGTTCATACTCATCATTATTTTCATCCTCATCATTAGGTTCATCATCATCATCGCTCTTTTCCTCCTCTTATTCACATTCTATGTCAAGTTCTTGGAAATCTTGATTAAGCGAAGAGCTTGCGATGGAAGGTTTATAGCCTAGACCAGAGTAGTCACTTGGTTCTCTATATTTGGTTCAATAATGTGGTGAGGACCTTGTTCATGTCTTCCAAGTCCATATCCTTGCCAACTAACCCTTCGAAAATATCTGACTAGGAAACTTGGGTTCGATAGATAATCAATGTTTTCATTAAACTCTTGTAAAGAGTTGTCATTTTGAGGGGATAGGTTCGATGAAGAATCCATCCCTCCATATATGAAATTGATTGCATTTGTTTGAGAAATCATTCTATATATATCACCAATAGCTAAAGGTGGGTTGCGAGGGCGACCGTAATCTTTGATTGACTCAATAGGTGGTGTAACTGTGACACTCTCAATAATGTACTCACCAATACTTGGATTGGCAAGATGTACTGCAACTCTAGATGGTTGTTTAGCTAATGGCTCGGCAGATGAAGAGGGTTCTTGAGCGTTAGCTCTTGGCTCTGCTGGCGGTGTTGGATTATCTCTAACATGTTGCCTTATTTGTGAGACTACAGGTTCTAATGACTATGAAGTAGTGGTTGATGATATGGGTTGTGCTTTGAATGTGAATGGTGGCTTTGATTCTGGACATGTACTAGATGGAGTTGGCAATTGATTAGCAGGATGAGTGGGTGTAATTTGAAAATGACATGCGATGTTTGAAGGATGCGCTAAGCTAACGCTTTTAGATGTGAAAGCTGGATCAACTATAAGCAACTCTTGTGGAATGGGTGCTTTTGATGATGTGGTGTTTGATGGAATGGTTCTAATGACTAGTGGTTGGATGGTTAGATGTGCTGATGGGAGTAAAGGCTCATAAGGATTTGAAATAAAGTTGCAGTATTTGAAAGGTTCAGTGTCAGCTGGTATGTAATGTACCTTGCCTTCATGCACATATTTTAAACATTGATGCAATGTTGAAGGCACACATTTCATTTCCCTAATCCAAGGGCATCCATGAAGTATGTTATATTGCATTTCCCCTTCCAAGATGTGAAAGAGAACATGTGTTGTTTTCACCCCCACTGTGACGGGAAGAACAACATTCCCTACAGCTTGAGCATAAAGCGTCATTAAAGGCCCGAAGAGTGAATGTGGATGTTGTGATGTGAGATGATGGGACGTTGAGCTTCATCATGGTAGGTGTGGTAATGAGGTTGATTGAAGAACCTGTATCAATAAGCACTCTCTTGAAGGGTTTCCTGTCAATGTGAGCTATTATGTGCTAGGACCTAATCCAGAATCCATTAGCGTTTGTAATTGACCTAATGTGTGTGATTGGTTTTGTTGTACGCTTTGCCAATGTGATGGAGGAGGTTTTGGTTCAAGACCCTCACGCTCTTTGTTTAGCCGAAAAAGTGTGTGGTCTATTGGAAACTTATGTTGATACCAGTTATCTTTCTGCATGGTTTCTCCATATATTATCTCTTCTTGAGGTTCTTCTTCTTCTTGATTAAACCATTCAGGACGTGCTTCATCTTGGAGCATTCTCCTGGCTTGTATCTCAAGAGTATGGTTGATAAAAATCATTTCAGTTTCATCATCATCACTGTCACTCATCCAGAATCCATTAGCGTTTGTATGAGGTCCTAGCATTAGTGGCTCAAGGTCTTGCCTAAGGTATGCTATCGTAGTAGGATCTTCATAATCTGCGAATCAGGTGAATCTGCTGATATTTGTTTTTCCTCAAAGTCATAGAATACTATCGAGGGTTCCATGCACTTTTGCACACTATCCACAAAGGAATTGAATGCATTTGGGTCTTCTGATTGTACCCGCCTGTTCAATGTAACAACAGGGCGGTTGTGGAACGGTAGTGGTGGACCACTCGATCCAAGTTGTATGGGCACATTAGTTGGTGATGCTACCGGAGCTTGGGTTGTGCGATTAGCTTGCCTTTGTCCATGGGTAACTATATTGATAGCCCCTACAAAACCTTGTGGCAGTTAAGACGCATAATTAACCTGATTGGGAGGAACTGTAGAAATTGATGCTCCCATCGATTGTTGATTCACCTCTCGATGTGGCAAAGGTGTCTGATATATACCTAGGTTTTGGTTATTTTGGGCTAGTAGGTTGTCAATTTTGATTGTACCCGCTTCCAATAAATCTTGCACAATTCCTTTAAATCCATGACAACCTTCAATACCATGTCCTTTTTGTCTATGATAGATGCAAAAGAGGTGTTCTTTGTAACCTTTTGTCTTTGGTTTGTTAGGATCATTAGGTTTCATTTCCGATAAATTAAAAAGTTTTGCCGCATACAACTTCTAAAATACTATTGAATATGGCTCTTGTACTGGCGTGTAATTTCTTTTTGGTTTAAAATGAGGTTGTTGCATTTCCACAGGTTGCGCCTGATTTTGTGCCTGCTATGGGGGTGGAACTGCTTGATAATTTGATTGATGTGGTTGTTGTTGTTGGATTTGTGTTTGAGCTGGTTGATTTGACTGTGGTTGGCTCAAAACTATTTGATTAACTGGTGTGGTCTTGGATTGATCATGGTTATTCCCCTTTTGATTCTTATTGTGCCACTCTTTCTTCTTAGGCTTAATCTCGCCTTCTTGAATTTTGATTTCTTCAATCAGTTTTGCTTGGGTGAGTGCCTCATCGAATGTTCTATACTTGTTGTAGTTGTAGTAATGAAGAGATGGGTCTACCAAAACTCTTCGTGAACATTCGTATTATCTCTGGCATAGGGAGTGAAAATGGTAACTTGATCATGACTGATCTCCATCTGTTGCCAAAGTCATAGAGTAATTCATCATCATATTGTTTTAGGTAAATCAAATCATTCAATGTTGTTTGTTTTCTAAAATTTAGGGCGAATCTTTCTAGAAATTGGTTCGCTAGTTGTTCAAAGGTGAAAATAAGTTGATGAGGGAGATGGTTGTACTAGTCTTGGGCTTCCCCCCCTAATTTTTGAGGAAATGTATGTAATAGCAATGCATCGCTGCTTTTGATTTTGAAGCATGCATTCACAAATCTTGTTACATGCTCTCGGGGATCCTCTTCTCCTTTAAATTCAAGCTTCGGTATTTGGAAATCATGTGGATATGGCGGTTCTGGTATCGAAGCATGAATAGGGTGATTGAGTAGTTGTCTTAAAGTTAGCTTTTGGTATTGCAAGCCTGGGGTTTGCATGGCAAGACTATCAATCTGACTCTGTAAAATCGGTATCTAGGATCATCTACAGGACTGACACTCGAATGTACTTGATGCTATTGGTAATGGGGTGGATTGTATGTAGGTTGGGGATGATAACACATGTTTGGTAGAAATGTGTTATGGTATGGATGTTGAGGGATGTTATGATATGGATGGGGTAATGAAGGGATGTTATGCTGATCTACTGCATTAGCATATGGGTGCGATGGTTGAAGGAGGACACATTACCCAAGATGGATCTTGGATAAAGGCATTAGGTTGATGAGATGTAGGTGGAAGATTTTGCTCAATCCCTTGCAAATGTTGGTTAGGGTCAGGGTTCATGCTACGGTTAGCATTATCTAAAATCATTTGCTGCAACTGCAAGAAAGCCTGTTGCATAGCCATTGCATTTGACATAAAGACTACTACCTGTGATGTGGTGGACTGAATTGGTTGTGGAACAACCATGGTAGTGGAGGTAGATGGGGGATAAGTAGGAAAGGGTATCACCATGACGACTGTGGAATGGTATGAGACGTATGTCCTACAAGTGTGGATGGAGGAATGGATGTTGGGGCTTGCAAAATAATAGGAATTGTTTCATACAAGGGATTAGTGGTAATGATCATTTTTTGTGATTATGTGGGGGGAATTTGGTTGGATGACAATGGTTGATTGGCTAATTCTACAGCAGCCAACTCAAAGAGAGGATTGGTGAAAATTTGTTGTGACTGTTGTGGATAGGAAAACAGGGATTCTTGTTGTGATGAGGGTACGACATCTGATGGGATGGAGAGTGGTGGTAATGATGGGAAGACCATTCCAGCTGCATTCAAGTACATTCTAACAGTGTCCATATCTATCATTGTGACCTGACTGTCTACTGCTGCAGAAGGTTCACTCCTAGGTGTATTAGGTATAGCTGTGTGAGTAGCTCTATGCATAATGTCTATGTCCGTGTTGGGGGTATTACTAGAAGGCCCTATATCAAGACTTGGGGACATAGAAAGAGGCACATCTACTTGTCCCACCACCGAAGTGTGAGGGACATTGCCAGACTAGGAGGCCATAGGGGATGACCACTGACTTCGACTTGACACTAATTTCTTAGCTTGATTACGAGTCACTACCATATGCTAATATGCTATGAATGAAAAATAAAGTACAATGTAATACAACACGCCAAAGCAAATAAACATACAAAGTGTTTGACCCTAGTTTACACTAAAAAAAAATTGATTTTTTTTTTTTCAGTATGTTTTGTGTTTTTTTTTTTAAGTTCTTTGAAGAGATTTTGTTCTTTTTGGAATAGAAAAATAGAACTCAATGAAGATGGTGATTAAGAACACTAACACCAAGCGTGATTTCTCAAAAGAGGCTAGGGTACATCGCTTAAATCCCAGTGGGGGGTTTGCCTAGCTCTTCCACTTTGATTCAACAATCGTTTCAATAGTGAGAGACAACTTGAATACCAATGACTTATACCAGCTTAAAGAGCGCTTTTATCCTATCTACGGATGATCTAGGGGGAAAGCCGATGGAAGGAGATGAATTCCAATGTCATTGGTCTGAATTGGGGGTTGGTGATGAAATCCAACCGGACCAATATTTTAATTATACGTGTGTGTGTGTGAAGGTTTTGTTTTCTATTGTGCGATGCAAATCTAACATGCAATTCTTGTTTTTATGCCTAATGCAGAAAGCGGGAAAGACATAGAATAGCAGATAAAATCATATCAGGGGTAAAATTGCAAATCCAGGTAAGACTCGGCCCAATTCTGTTTAATAGGGCTAACCACGGATGGGCGGTTAGTTCTGGTAAACCACGGGTACGCGGTTTGCCAACTGCACATACGTGTTTGGGAGATCCCAACCGTGGGTGCGCAGGTCCTTTCTATCAACAGAACAAAAGCCGAATACAAGCCCAAATTTTGAAACAAAAATACCTGGGTTATTTCTAACCTAGTACATGCAATATGATTATTACCTACTATGCATATGCAGATTCTTGTTTATTTTGCTTTGTTATTGTGTTTATGAATGCAGGATTTAAGTATATTTTTCTATCCTAAGACCTAAATGCAAGCATTGACATATAAAACTGAAACCCTTAATCTACTTAAATGCAAGCATTGACGTATAAAACTGAAACCTTTAATCTATTTAAATGCAACCTAAATCCAGAACTAAAGGAGAAATTAAAAATATGACACAGGGTACATACATGTGTTCCTTTCACTGATCCTTCCTGCTTTCAACCGTCGGTCCACGTTTCAACACTGTAGCAACCGCAAATGCGCATTTCCTCAAATTAGAAATCACGGATGCGCGGTTTCACAAATTAGAAACTGCGGATGCACGGTTTCATAGTGACAGGTTAAGCACAATCCAGATTCACCAACCCGAGATTGAATTCTCACGCGTTTCAAATCATTAGCACCTGTATATGCAAACAAAGATTAGTAAGATTAAAATGAAGCAAGGCAAAATAAAATGAAACCCTTGGGAGGTCCCACCGTGATCGCCATTTCTGTAACTAAAATACTTGAACACTTGTAATATAAAAATACATAGACACAAAGAGATTACCCAAAATAATAAAATTCTTTATATATATTGACTATTGCGATACAAATTTGCAATATTTTAGATTGCCCCAAGTAGCTTGGGTACAATGTTACAATCTTGGCCTCGATGTGATACAAATTTCTCTCTGGGAGTTCTCCAGATCTTTCGCAATGTACAATGCTCTCCTCGTATCCGATTCATGACTTCAAAGGGTGAGTGGGCTTTGGTATCCAGCACGAGACCACTCCAGCTTTACTAGCCTATCCAAGATACCTGTTACCTGCACACATGCAAACCAACAAAGGGGATTAGTAGCACCTGTATATTCAAGTGATAAATCCAAATGCTACACATAAACCTATTACTGATATGGATGAAAAAGCAGATAACACTAAATAATTAACAAACAAAACCTTGCTTAGTACTCAAATCGCTAATCTTTGTCGATGAAACCCGTTTTTGTTCTTGGGACTGTGGAACCGTGAAAGCGCGGTTGTGGGCTGGAAACCGTGGACCTGCGGTTGTGAAATCGCTGATGCGCATTTTTGATTGTGGAACCGCGGACGAGTGGTTTTGGCTAAATAATAGATTACCTCGAAATTCGAGCCAACGGTCAGATTCAAGCTCACACTCTCAATTTCTTGTTGGATCTAGATCTATTTTGGCAGCCTATCGGTATGCAGATTCAACTCCCTTTGTTTGGTGGATTGATGGTGTCTTTATAGGTTTCCTGGGGCTTTGGAGGGAAATGTGAGGTGGCAAGCCTGATTTGCCAAGTGGTAAATCTAGACTGCCAGGTGGAAGGGGCAGTTATAGTGAGTCACTCAGTGTGGCTCACTTAACTGGGGTGATGTGGCTCCAAGTGGAGTGGGATGTGGGATGTTGTTTTATGTGAAGGGACAAGGGGACAACAACAAAGGAGTTGTGGCATGGATGTTGGGAATTTGTCCAACATTCCACTTTAATACCGTCTGTCTACACATTTGCATCCTTTAACTGCACAAAATAGGATGTTTATATATATCCACAGTTTCACAATAAGTATTCCCCATTCCACTGTCTGTCTACAAAATAGGCATGAGGTGGACCCCCCAACATTCCACATTAATACCCTATCTGTCTACAAATCTTCATCCTTTAACTGCACAGAATAGGATGTTTATATATATCCATAGGTTCACAATAGGTATTCCCCATGTTTATATATATCCACAGGAACACAATAAGTATTCCCCATGTTTATATATATCCACAGGAACACAATAAGTATTCCCCAACCAATAATAATGAGAGAACAGTTTTTTTTTGTTACATAGGAGAATCAATAACTTCCCATCATTATATCCCATTAGTCTAGTGTTCAATTCTGGTTGCTGCCACTATAATCCGACCACTGTGGTGACTAGTTGTCACATAGGCATGAGGTGGACCCTCCATCATTCCACATTAATAGCCTTTCTGTCTACAAATTTGCATCCTTTAACTGCACATAATAGGATGTTTATATATATCCAAACTCAGACACTCATACTTGTGGGTGTAGGGTTTTCGAAAATAAAACAGTTAAGAAAACCTTTTATTAGCATTGTAACAATTTTATATATTCATGTATTTCACCAGTTAATTATCCGGAAAGTTATAGTAAAATTGTGTTATGATTCGATGTGCATTTTCACCCACATTGAGTATATGAAATTGTATGGCACTATTTTATGTGTATGTTTCATGTTATAGTAATAGCAAAGATGCATGTAAATTTGTATGGTTCTGCAACTTTTGGTTTCCCAAAAATTTCGTAATAGAATGTTAATTATACATGTGGTAGTATGGAATAGTTGTAGAAAATTTACAGTGTGTTCATTACTACCATTTGTTATTCGAACATGGTTGCAGAGAAATTTTAGTGTGTTTATTTTTGTCACTCAGGTTCTAAAGATGATCTTTCATATATGGATTTCTCATGTTAGTCCAAACTTGTATCAGGGAGAGCGGGTGCTTCAATTTAGAGTGTCCCTAGTTTTTGCAATTGCATACTCTTTATCTAAGATGGACACAGACAGGCAAATAGAATGGATTTGGAACGGGGTAATAGGTAATACCAAGAACTTAGAGGCCTACAACTAGTCATTAGGTTGTACAGTTGGGAATCCTTCAATTTTGGTTATATATTTTATTCGGTAAGGAAAATCACAATTCAATATGATCTTTTTACACCATGTTATGATTACAACTATCTATATGTACATACACAATTGTTGTTACTTGTTACTGTCATAGAGTGTAGTGTTTCTATGGTCAATCAAATGTGTGAGCGATCCAATCATGAGCTTCATATTCTGCCCATGAGCCAACTACAGTCAATGTACCCATGGAAGGTAAATAGCCGAAGATCGAACAATGGCCAGGGTAGACCTCATAATACCGTTCATAGGTGAAAATCATATTACTAATGTCAAGATCATGTTCAACAAGGAGATTTGGTATTAAATTTATGAAGCCAAATATTATCTTGTTATGAGGACTTTGATTTAGATCAATACAAGTCATTGATTTCCATTTATCACCATGCAATGAGCAATGATTCTTTACCTTCAGTTCATCATGGTGTTGTCAAACTTGAAAGAGGGGAAAGTGCAAGGGACACAAATATATTCATTAGTTGACACCTTTTTGCACATAGAAAGTGATGGTGCAGTTGTGAGCTGTTTAATGGACATGAGTGGTTTCATTATGATGCCACATTGATGACAAATTATACTTCTTATAAGATACGTACGTCTTCTAGATTAGATGTTATAATCAACTACCAACAACATCTTTGCTAATTCCACACAATTTATCCAATGTTTGTTGCTTTAGTGTATCCAGAAGGGGTTTATGCTTGGATGGATAAGTTAAGGCAATCATGGCCTTCTATAGTGATCACACTATAACATTATGAGGTAAGCAACTCATAAGTGGTGTAGCAGGACTGCACAACACTAATTAAAGCAACCATTCTAAATGTAAAATAATATTTATAATAGAGTGAAATCAAGGGCTTATCAAAGCGTAGAAAATGGGTTTATGAAAGCAGTTTGTAAATGCAAATTTGCATCTCTAAATGGTTTTGCATTGTCCATCCTAATATTTTAGGTATAACTTTTTTTAGTGTGAAATTGTGATAACCTCAAAACGAGAACTGGGGAATGAAACTCTAATTTGGCAAATATTATACATTGTGATTTACCAGATATGTAAATATAGAGCAGCCTCCTTGAAGATCAAGGGGTCTAGTCTTATCCCGACATATACCAATTAATGACTAATAATATGCCTATCCAAAATCATAATGTGTTATGAATTGTTTATTATTGCTTGTTATGAACAAGTAGAGTTATTATGGTATGGATTGTAGAGTTGGCTTGAACCTTCAATTCTACTAGTTAGGCTTTGTGTGGAACATAAGTTACCTCTTGGAACTTGGTATTGTTGAAGATTACGTTTTAAACTAGGTTGTCACCCTTGGCATGGTTTTGTTCTTATTTACCATCAAGACACATTTTTCTTGGAAATCAATTGCTCGGTTGAAATCTTGATTCTTGTGACCTGCCAAGTTGAATGATCTGGTTCAACTAAAAAATATTTATTACACACAACAAATCTTGGACGAAAACTCAACGACGACTTGGCAAATAAGAAAAAAAATATAACATATACTACATTGTATGCGAAGAGACTCACCCAAGGTCACTCGACTTGCAGACTCTTGAGTTTCACAGACCTGGGGAGAGTCTGAACACTATGGTTCATGATGCCATGGAGAACCTAAAGTGTAAGGGAAAGCCTCCAAACTATTTTCTTTTTAATGCTGCTCTGGAACACTAATTGCAAGGGACAACCTCCATTCTATTATTTTATTATGTTGCCTTACAAATCCTAAAGTGCAAGGGACAAAATCCATCCTACATTTATTTTTATTGCAAGGAGATGGTTTTTTATAATTTGCAGAAAATATAGACAATTTGCACGGATTAGACTTTAACCTCTTCCACCTTCTCTGCTTTAAAAATAAACTTTGAATCTTCTTTCACTACTTTGATTCCTTTCTTATTTAAATCCACACATTACAGTTGCTCATCCTGTGCATCCTTCTTGGTTTCTTCTAAAGTTTTCTCTCAATGAACCATGAAAGCTTGGTTCATATGATGAGGCAAAGGGGCTTTCTTTCCCACTTACGGGTGGAAAAACCTTGATTTCAGCCATCTACTACACTGTGTTCTACTTGCTTCAACTCCAATTTGTCCCATGACTCAAACCTTTCACCTCTTTCTCAACAATTTTTATTTTGGAATCTCTTGCATATGCCTAGTCTCATGGCATATGTAGCATTGGAATGCGATGATTTCATAGTCCACTTGTTAAGCCCATTGCCTTCATTTAAATTTAATCGGGATAGATTTGGGAAAATATTTTAAAATTTCCATGGCAACACATCCACATATACACAACTAGCTTTCACTCCTTAGAAGTTGGTGCCTCCTAGAGTAACTCCCCTAGAGTATTGCCAAAAAATTTCAAAACCTCCTTATCAATAAATTTCAAAACCTCCTTATACCCATATTGATACCTTTCAAAAAAATTCATCTCAACAGGAAATATTTCACTCCATGGGTTTAACTACAAGCCACCACTCCCCATAGTCCATAGGACTCCACTAATTACTTTGTCCCTGACTTTTAAACTAGAGAATATGACGAGAAAAAATATTTTTGGAAGAAAAGTCATTGAATAAAGTGAATTTAGTTCCTGATTCCCTCAATCCACTTTTGAATATCTAAGATACCTAGTCAAAATTTGTTTAATTTACATACTAACCTTCTACTTTTAAGAACCAACATATCATGCTTAATCATCTCACTTTTTATAATCACTTTCAGTAAATTGCCTGTCCCTTGGATGGGGATTACCATGGATTCACTCTTCCTTTTGTACTTGATAAGCAAAAAATTAGATTCTTCGATGAAGGCATCCTAAGTTTCAACTAAGGCTTCCTCAAATGAATTGTCTTTTTTTTTTAGCCAACTTTTCCTCTTGAGAGTCCTTCATTCTTTGAATTTCTCCTAAGATGTGGGATAAGAAATATAAAGATAAGGCTTGTTTCCCGCTCATACTTGTTGTCTGATATTTATAGATACTTTTACATTCATATTCACTTCATCAAATGGACTTAGAGTCTGATTGGCAATGACATAGGAATAACTTGAAGATGCAACTTCAGGGTATGGAAATGAGATTTGCATTCTCTCATCACTAGACCAATGGTGCCAGAGAGTGAAGAGTTTCAAAGCCAAGCCTATTAGACTTGTATGCAATACATTATTTAGAAGACTTCAAACTTCAAAGACCTAGGTAATTCTAAGCATATTCTTCAAGTAATTCATAATTTATTTCCTAACGAAGAAGGGGAAAAAACTCATCTGATAAACATTTTAGGAGTGTTGGAACCATTTCTTGCATCCATAAGGTTCGATTGTCACGCTACAAGAAATAATTTGAAACCAACGAGCTATTACAGGCTCTAGTCAACCTGCCTCTTTATTTTGATTAAAACAGATATTGCTAAAGAAAAACTACAAAATGGGTAAGGAAACCCCAACGGTAATTTATGAAAATACACGGATTACACGCTTCAGATTTAGAATTATACTATATGTATTAAAATGACCAAGCAATGAAAATAACCATTATAATACCTTATGTGGATCGATGCCTAGATTCATTGGGCTGTTATAGCAATTTAACAACGTTTGTAACATGAGAAAAAAATAAAGGGATTGAGATAGAATTGGCACTATCATATCCATTTGAATATCATAACAGATATAACAGTTGGCCAATGACAGAAACATACGTAACACATTCAAATAATGTAACACATTACATAGTAACACATAGTACCGAGACAAATAGTTAATAAGAATGAGACTCATAACTGTATTGATTTTACATAATATTATGCAGAGTGGGCAGGATGCCTTTTAACTCTATTTTTTCAAAGAAATATATCAACACAATAAAGAAACTTTGTTCAAATAATGTAACAAGTCTCTCCTAATCTCCTTGTTCCAATCTGGTAATAGTAGAGTCTTTGAACCTCAGGCTCAATAGGACTGGAAATAATTTTAGCTTTTTGAGTGCTTTCCTATCAAATCCTGCATAGTAAGGGAAGGAATAAGAAATGAGTAAGAAAATAGATACAGAAGGAGATACAATAGCACAACTAGCAGGGCACTCAAGTATACCTCTTAGCAAAAATGCTATCTAAATGCTTGATGCAAATTCTGGTCCTAGATGCTTCCTTTTACAGCCTTTGGTTCTTGAATCTATTATTCTCAGTCTAATATTGGCCCCAAACTTCTCATCATCTGGTTCGATCTTTTTATATGTTATCCAGGTATTATGATCCTGGATTTCTTATCGTGATTTTGCTTTTGGTTTGAAGGGAGTTCTCATACTGAATGGATTAGGTGATCTTTGTTTTTCTTCTTCTGTGCAGTTAAATAGAGATCTTGTACATATATATTATTTTTCATTTCCTACTTAACCTAGTCATTGGATTATAACACTTGAGGTTGACTTTGCTATAGTGAAATTCTGATGTGAGACAAAGGGTGCCTCGACGTGACAGTAAAGAGAAGATATGGAGTGTGGGTGGTAAACAAACATAACATCATTGATAACAAGATGGATATGAGGGAGGAGGGAGTAATGGGAGTTGATTTGCTTAGTTGATGGTGGAGAGATAATGCTATGTGGAGTGGACAGTGACAATGGCCGTAGGAGATGCCTAGAAGGAGGAGGGCAGTGATAGGTATGAGGAAGGACAAAATGGAAAACAAGATCTAGAAGCGCCTATATGGCACTTCCATAACTATATTCCATTGGAGTGAACCCTCTATAATTATATTTCGTCGAAGTGCTAAGTGTGTAGCCTTTGATGACCTGAAACAATGTCTCGATCTTCTTGCGCTTCTTACATATTTTAAATATGTAGAACAAGAAATGATCACATTCATGTATCTTGCACTTCATTGCATTTTTGGATGAATCGCATTTTACCACCCCTATTTATAAATCGAGCAGACACATGCATGGTTTCTAGACCAGTTTATCTTGCCTCCTGCGTAGTACATGGTTGCACTTAGAGGATCTGATTTTATTCTTTTGTACAAAACTCGTCACTTGAACAGTCTATATCATCCTTGCTTGGGTACAGTCCATGTGATTTTATTCGATAGTTTGCTTATATTGTCTCTTGGTTGCTACCTGAATTAGTCATTTCCCTTGGTCCTTTTGCTTGTATTTCTGATACGTCTTGTAGTGGCTGTTGTTTATCATAACTTACTCTTATTTAATTGGTTGTACCTGTTAGTGAATCACCACGTTAGTCCAACCTGTATTGTTATTGTATTACTCTTTTCCTATGGTTGTAGTCTATCAGCTTTGCACATGGGGGATCATGCCTATCAGATCCATCAACTGATAAAGATTATTGGATGGGGTTCGCATCATTCACTTGTGTTCGATACCTCCTGACCTGCAAAGATGTTAGCTCTATAATATGGAAGGTATATATTAACAGTGGTTATGCACATTATAAAGGATATTCTAACCTCTAATTGATTAGTCAATTAATGCTTTAGTAATAATCTGAATTAGGGTTTTCACCCTTTGTTTAAAGCATAATAAAAAATTACTAACCTTTGGTTAATACCTACCTTTTAATAACCAGATTACCTTGCTAATGATTTACCGTTCGATCAACCATACGATCCTGCACATTCGTCCGATTGTCTCTTAACGTCCAAGTAGATTGGTCATGCGTGACCATCAAATCTGGTCGAAATTCACCACTAATGTTGGATCTGGTAGATCTATGCTCTTTTTATTGGACCTCAATTTATTAGATAATCTCGTTTAAGCGCTATCATTGGATTTAAGTCAAAGATAGGCACGATTGTCTGATATTGGTAAAATAACACTTAGCTAATCAACCTTTAGGATATTATTCATTTTATTTAATCCAATCATTGTCATGGGATTTGGTATGAGCGCATCCATTGGATTGATCAACGATGTGTACTCTTGTCCTTTATGGGGCTTTGATTATATTGTGGTCATTAGATTTCGATAGACTGAGCGTGACCGTTTGATTATCCCACACTATTCCTTTTTTAACTAGTGTTGGTTTCGACAACGTGCTGCTGTTGGATCTCTCCTAGGAAGAACACGACCGAAGATCACCTTTAACCTTTTGACTTGTCAACCTTTAATGGTTTCACAAAATCACAACCATCGGATCTATGTGGGATCAAGTGCATCCATTGATTTTATATCTTTGATTCATATTTTGAACAAAGCACCGTCATTGGATCTTCTAAGATTGTGCATGACCATCGATCTTCATCGATTATTTCCCTAATGAGACCTCTCTTAATTTTAGTGTAAATCTTTTGGAGCGCGACTGTCAGATCGACCAAGCTCAAGCGCAACCATCAGATCTACTTGGATACAGGGATATTTGACTTTGGCTTGGATGGGACCCTTTAATTGGTCGATTGCTTTGTGATGTGCGTTGTCGTTAGATCACCTTTAGTGATGGTGCGTCCATTGATATACCTCAGACCTGCACTTACTTTAAAACACAAGTGTGAGTAATATTTTAATCTAATATTGGTGATTCATGGTAGAGCACAACCGTCAGATTGACTCTCGATCAAACATAACTGTAGATTTTCTGTAACCTGCGAGTTAGGTAACTAAAAAGTGCATGTCACTGATTTTTATCAACCTTGATTAAGCGAAAGGGGGATGATTAGTAATGTTTTAGGACCCTCGCTAAACATGATTAATATGATTAATCAAGTTTTGACTTGGTCTTGTCGCCTGATTTACTTTTATTTATCTAAAGCAAGCGCTACTGTCAGATAGTCCCATGAAAGAGCACATCTGTTGATCTCCTTCAAATTTATGCATGATTTAAATATAGTTTCATTTTAATACCTTGGTTTACCTTGGTGGTTTGTGGAAAACATGCATCCATTGGATCAATTTTTGATCAAGCACAGTCGTTGGATCTTTTGGGACCATTTTACCTAAGCTTTCAAACTTTGGACCGAGGTGCTTTATTAACACGAGCGCATCCATTCGATTTCTACTTATGAAGCGCTACCCTTAGATCTTGTAATCTGTAAGCTTGATAACTGAAAGGGGTGCAATAATATCTGATTAAACCGAAATGGGGTGATTAGTAATGTATTAAACCCTTGCTAATGCATGATTAATTCTAGTTTTACCTTTATGTTACCCGATACTCTTACCATTCCATTGTTTGATTTTTGACTTGAGCGCAACCGTCGGATCTCGATCAAGATTGGCGTAGCCATTGATTTCTTCCAATCTACGAGGTTAGTTACCAAGGGGTACTTGTTTTTAACCTTTGATTTAGTGAGAAAGGGGGTGATAAGCCAACATGTAAGACCCTCTCTAATCTCGTTTAACAATTTTAATTAATCTTTTGGCATTTAGCCCTTTTAATGAATCTTTTATGAGAGTGCGACCGTTCGATTGAATCTTAATCAAGTGTTGCCATCAGATTCACCCAATTAGCTCAATTTTTAACTTTTAGGGGGCACATACCCTTGAGGTTTAAATTATGATCTTCGTTCAAACCTTAGATTTTTTAACTTTGTAAACCATGGTGATTTCTTGTTAGGCCTCGAATTATCTCTTTTGGTCATGGGGTGTTAAAGGATTGACTCTTAGAGTGTGTGCATCCATCCAATAAAGGGAAATCTGGGTGCTACCCTTCGATCTCCTCGAGGTGTTTGATATTTAATGAAAAATAGGGGGAGGTGCATATCTTTGAACCATTAGCATTTGGCTTAAGACTTTGGGTTCTTGGACTTTAGACCATGGCGCTTACCTTCCTCTTTTAAATGATTTTATTAAAACTTTACTTTAGTGGAGAGGTGGGCTTGGCCCAAAAATGTTTATTTATACTCTTAGGTACCTTGGGACTTAGTAGTTTATTCTTTTGACTTAGGCTCTCCAATTTTGATTATTAAAATCATGACTCAGAAACCTTACTTTAAAACGTTGGATATTTTTATGATTTTACCATGGTATTGGATGCTCAAATAATTTGACCTTAATGATTCTTTAGATGATAAAAAAACAGTCATAAGATCAATCAGAAACAATATGGCTTAGGAAAATTTCAAATTTTCAAACATATGGAAGTTAACTTCTCAGATGAAAATGTAACAGAGGCAAGCAACTTTTGTTAATTTTATTGAAAACCAAAAATTTAAATTTGGGGGTTTTCATATATTGAGTCAATTTTAGCTCCAACAAGGAGATAGGTAGAGGATTTTAATGTTTATTTTGCTGCTTGCATAAAGGTTGATGCCATCTTGGGTTGGCCCCAAATAGGCATCATAATATCCAATAACAATCATAAAGGCACAACATTCTGGGTAGGTGAATACCGCTATAAATGACCAAAAAGGACTTCTAATTACTCTCCCCTCCTCCATCAGCTTAGCAAAATGCCAAAGAAACATAAATGCTCATTACATTGTTAGATAATGAAAAATTACTTATCCTGCATGATATTTATTAAATAGCTCACTTACCCTGTTGATCCAAACTTTAACCATATTTCATAATTTCCCATCTAGCAGATGAACTTGATCATAAAGGCCCTCCTCAAGTGCACAGAGTCCCCAATGGCATGTGACACTTTTCGAAGGCTTAGTTACAACTTCTTGCTTAATTTGACCTCTTTATCCAAAGATATATCATAATCAAGGAATTCAAAAACCATGAGATTTATTAAACTGTTTTCTGTAGATAATTTCTTTCATTTGTGGATGAAACCATTCACCACTTCAAAGTGCCGGAGAGTCATATTTTCTAGTGGACTCATTATTTTGTGGAAAGAGAATTATTATTATGTTCACAAATCAGATACAACTGATAGGTAAGTTTCAATAATCAGTAGCATGTTAACCATATGATCAGCCCTAATATTGGCACGTGAATAGGCAACTAACCTCCCCAGCTTCCTCTAAAAATGTGGACACGTCTTCATGAGGCAGCATGACTGCTTTAGCTCACATGGAACATTTTTTTTTTTGTAGACATTAGCATTCTGATGTCATCCCCTTGATTATATCTATCTTCATGTATAGGAACTACGTCAGTTATTGTGTTTATATATTTGTACTTTTCTACATGAGTGATGTTGTTTGCATGTGTTATTGTTCCTTTCATCATTATTATATTCTTGATGTATCCATAGGCCATGCAAGTTGGCGTTTGCCCTAAAACTTCTTGAACTAAATATGTCTTTTAACTATTTAAGAGCTTCTCAGCCAGATTTTAGAAGTTACACTGCTCATGAGTTGGCATCATCTAAAACGGGAGAGGGAGTAGAGTGGGGAGGGAAAGAAAAAAAAAAAAAGGGAGGGGATGGGTAAAAAAATTTTTTTTTTTAAAAATTTTTTTTTTATTAAATGGGAAAAAAGGGAAAAAATTGGCCCCCTGATGGGGAAAATGTGGAATGGGGTTTTTTGGGTTTTTTAAAACAACACTCCATGCCTGCCTTCACTTTCAATTAATGTGTTTTTGCTGTTTTATCTCAAGAAAAGAGTTTGTAGTATTTTAAAGTAGGTATAATAATAAGGAAATCTAGTTAGAGATTCAACCATGGCTACTAATAAAATGGTACGTGGAACAGATTCCCCAAGCTGTCACTCTGCCCAGATTTTCTGTGCCCAAATCACCTTTACAAGGATGCATTCAAATAAATAAAAGAACCATAATAGTTAAGGAAGCATCATCATCATATGGCCAAGGATAGCTCCATTTAACTTGGAATAAGTTATTGAAGCATTGTCTTCTATCCATGTTTTAATTCAAAAAATTATTATGTAAGCAACAGTAGATATGGCTCACAGTTTAAACAGGGTTGATGCTCTGGTTGTTATACCAAAGCTTAGATATTTTTATTCTATGTGAGTAAACAAAATCTAGTCCTTGACCACAGCCTATTTATTATGCATAATTTTATGGATAAGCTGCCACTATTAACCAGCTTTTAGAACTACACGATTAACATAAATGCAATTATACCTATAGTGAAACCCTGAAGATCAATAGAACCCTTTGATGGATCAAAGAAGACATGTAAAGATGAAGATGCCGAGTCATCAAAAAGTGAGGCGAAAGCAGGTGGCAAGAGTTGGCTTCCTTTAGCATTATATATTGCTCGCATTATATACCTGTAGAACAATAAAGATTGAGAAATCTGAGAACACCGGTACACCTATGCCAAAAATATAATGGATATTGGATGTGAAAATTTATGTTATTTTACTAATGATTCCTGATGCAATATAATAATCAAAGAAACAAATTTGAAAATTATACCTACCATGAATAATGGTGAGCACATTTGAGGGCCAGTTGACGAAAGGTAACCAATGCATGTGAAAGAAGAATACCATTCAGCTCAACAATAGCTCCCTTTATAGTCGGCACCTGTATTTTTAAAATATTATCACAAACACCGTTTAACTAAAGGAACAAGAGAAAAATTGTATATATTATCAGGATTTTACTACCTTTATCACAGAATGGAGCAAGGCGCGTAATGTTTCCTGGGCTGATGTATAGTTTGCTTGTGGGTGTCCTGGAAGGAAATTTGCTATAATCTGCAATTAAGGACAAATAGTTCCATTCACAGTACCCATGATATATTTCCAGTAAATATTTAGAACATATTTGACATTCTATTACAAGAATACCATTATCGGATACATATAGCATACCTTTATTGGCTGAATTTCAAAGCTTTCAAAATAGATCTCTCGACTAGAAGATGACTCAGCTAGTGAAGTTCGGTAGAAAGGAACCAACTTCATTAATGTATCTTCATCAAGATTCAAATCAATGGCCTAGAAAGAAACAAACTTGAAATCAGCATTAAGTTTGAGTTAAAGATCAAACAAGGACTTATCAGGCTGCAAGGACTGACAATTCTGCTTGTTTTCCTCTGTGAATGTACCTAAACAGTTTATTCCATGACAAGAGAGAAAAATATGATTTCACATAAGTTCATTCCATGGAATATTGTTCAAACATACCTTTAGAAGAATGGATGAGTACTTCACTTGATTTGGATTTGAAGCAAGATTAGAAACAATAGCAAACATATGTAGTGCAGTTTCCTCCCTGTTGAAGGCATCTTGCCTATGCACCCTTAACATTGCTGCAAAGGGAGCCCCTTGCCACTTCTCGTCCACTTCTAATGTCTAAATGTGACAAAAATGAAAGCATTCATATCAAGCAATTGAAACTTTATTGATTGTTGAAGGAATTAATCTATTACCTCCCATATGATGCTCAACACATTGAAGTCCAGACAACTAAACATAATTTCTGAGGCACGGGCATTTTGTTCTAGTAGAATAAAATTGTAAGAACCTCCCTAGATCTCCTTAAAAACTGCTGGAAGAATTACCTTAACTTTGAATTGGCATAACATATGCTTGCTTGCAATTGTGAACTCTAGCATCCAACTTCCAGTTCTTATAACTATTATAGGCATATAGCAATTGCTGCCATTTGAATCCTCAAAACCCTGTGAGTGGAAAATTCTTGAAATCAGACATCCTTGCATTAAAATGATGTCATTTGCATAAATAAGTTAAGCTTATTATATGTCTGCAACCCAGGCCATAATGAAATGATTGAATCAAATATCACCAAGGTTCCACGAGCCTGGGGGATGGGAGGAGGGGTTTCGGGGGATGGCATGGGACGACAGGCCGATTTTAGGGGACGGCTCGGGGACAACTGGTATAATACTATGAAAATTGAATTTTTTTAGAAATTTAGAATAATCTACACATTTAGAATTCTACACACAACAAAAATGATATTAGGATATTCATATTGATATTAGTTACTAAGTGCAGCCATTTAATTGTTTCAACAAATATAACTTGAAGGTTCAACCAAGGATATCAAGTGCAATCTGCCAATCTCTAACAATTAACCAAATTAGTTGCTATTACTGAAGTAATGAATGCCACATTATTCATCTTTTACAAGTCATCATTTTCAACAATGTACTAAAGAACATAAAGAACAAATTAAAACAAAAGTTACAGTATTCTATGAAGATTAAAGCAAAAGTTTACAGTATTCTAAAATTAGTGGATTTGTCATTGAAGTCAATGTCCTAAAGTAAAAGTTACAATTTTCTCATTGAAGTCAATGTTCTAAACTCAATGGTATTTGTCTCTTTGTAAGAATAAAACAAGTTGATGCCAAGCATTCCTCATCTGTATTTTCTCAATGGAAGTGTAGGCAAAGCAAACAATTTAGGCCACTTTGCAGCAAATCAATAACCATTTATAGCAACAAAGGAACACACGTAAAAGCAAAACAGTGAACATCAATCTAATTGGATGCTATCTGTTTTATAAAATCTTCATTCTTGAACATTAGATAAATCAGCAATAGAAGAATTTTGGACCAAGGTCTTTTCCCCACCAAATAAAGTGCCATTCTAGTAAGAGTTATCATGCCACTTTTACTAGCCAACAACTTCATCATATTTTTACTTTACATGATTTTCTGAATTATAAACCTGAATTAACACATGCAAAGCCATGATCTAAAAATATTTTCAAAAATGCAGTCAAGAGGCACGCTGTTTTGAGTCCTGTAAAACTTGCTTGTTTCACTTTTTAACATCCTACAATTTAACTATTTTTTTCCAGGTTTACATCTGAAGACTCATTATAGTGCTACAGAGTAAAATTAGTTTTGAATCTACGATGAGCTGTGATCTGCCAGGCTTGCAAAAAACCCAGATTAACTCAGATAAGTAACTGGAAGTATATAGATAAAAACATGGTACCTCGTACACAAGGTAATAAATGATAATATCAAACATATCTGTCAGACTAATCCAAAGCAATAAATTCTCACGAAATCACTAAATAAGCACAAATATGTGCATAAGCCCAAGTGAACGCAGAGGAAGTACCATTAGCCAAAACCGTTTAGAATATAGTAAAAATAGGTTGAGCTATGAAGCTTGGTGAACTCAAAAAATGCTCGAAAGAGAAAATATCCAACCACACGAATAAAGTTGCCACACAGGTTGAGATCACAGATCCGATGCAGGTTCAAGATAGCCATATCCACCCATATCTACAAAACATGATTACACCACCATCAGCTAACAAAATGGATCATCTCAACATGGCTTTATATGAAGGCAGTTGTCAAAGAAAAGGTTTAAGTGACAAAAATGGTCCAGAGTGTGCAAAAGGCAAATTTCATAGAAAAAATGAACTGTGTAGTAAATTCTTGTATATCTTCACTAAAGGATGTAAAAGGCACAACAAAAGGAAGAAGATGCCAAAGCTTCAACATTCTGTTTGCTTTGGAAAGATACAAGCACCTCGATGGAATATAGTTACAGAGGTATCACCCCAATGGAGTATAGTTATGGAGGTACCATATTTTTTATGGTTTCCTTATTTTTATACCTCCATATCTTGTTTTTCATTCAATTTTTCTTCTCGTTCCTAGCATCCTAGTGCTACTTCCTCCTTCTCACCTGTAAATACACCACTGCCCTCCTCTTTCTAGGCATTCTCTCTTTATTGTTGTCACGTTTTGTACTGAAAAGTGCCATCTTGCCACAATTATCTGTAGCCATCCACGTTCATTATATTCAACTATTCCCACGCCCATCCATGTTGTTTTCCATTTTATCTCATTGTGTCATGTTTTCTCTTTTCTCTCTTCATCGTCACATTGGGTCTCCCTCTATTTCACCTTAAAAATATATCTGCATCAAACCTAGTCAAGGTCCATCTAAAGACAAAGAAACAGATGACTATGATAAATAGGAATAAAAAATATATATACATATTTGTCTTTTGCATAAAAGATAAGATAAAATCAAAATCCTAGCCCACCACAGTATGAGAGCCCCCTTCAAATCAAAAGTAGATAGATCATGAAAAGTCGAAAGGATGAGTTGCAATAGTGGATGGCATAGTTTTAAGCAAATAGCATTTTGGCAGAGATTTTGACAGTTGGTATCAACCGATTTTTGGCTATAACACACTTAGAAATTTTGAAGAGACACGAGGCTAAGGAAAATACACGTGGCTAAACCAACACCAAGAATTTGTAACCAATTTTGGATGGCCAGACTACATAAGGAGCTAAAGCGACCAAGACTCATCACCAAGCTATTATTGCAAAACTTTGTCAAAGAGGTATCCCGAGTGTTTGGTATGAGTCTGTTGTATTCCCTTATGTTTTATCTGTTTTTATCATTTCTCGGTTCTTATCATTGTGCAGGTATTGTCAAGAGTTGATCCAGCCACCTAAGATCATTCCTAGAAGCTGCTTCAAGGAGCCAGAGTCTTTATTTTAATATAATTAGGACAGTAGATCATAATTCCCCTGCTACGACATTCGAATAGGGTGAATCTTGTATTGTGTTCTTTAAGAGACCCAAGCACCTTATTGGGCTCTGTTATTGTAACCATCTTGAATTGAATATAATATAAAATCTAGGCTTATACTCTTTGGCATATGTTATCTCAATGTGTTTGTGTTGTTTATTTGTGTATTACATGATTTTAATCCATAAATAATGCTTTCCTTCACTGATTTAAGGCTTGTATTGATTATGACATTCGAATAGATGTAGGTTTGATAGTTGTTTCTTTCTTTTTCTCTTTGATCCATGGAATCAATTAAAATTTGCTACAATGCCCAATAATTAAAGCATCGATATGCTTAGAGATTGAAGTTGGAAATTATTCAGTAAGCTTGGTCATAAATAAAATTCCCTTATAATTCATCAAATCTTATAGAGCTTAGGAAGACAAAAAGTTCATAATTAATCAGGCTCTATGTGGGGTATCCAGACCTAACCTGCATCCTTAAGAGTCTAGTAGTATCAGATTAAAGAGGTGGGTTTACCAGAGCCCACATATCTCATTGTGAATTTGAAAGTTTTGATAGTGTGATAGCCAACTTTTAAGGATATCAAAATTTTCCACAATAGTTTTCTTGCGTCGTTGTCGAGGATGGATTTTCTTTATTTTTACATATTATTTTTCTTATCCCCATACGACATATGTTTTACCAACTGACCCGTAAACACAACAGTTTTCTAATGTTGTTATCGAGAATAAATTTTTCTTTTTTATATCTCTGCATCTGTCTCCTCACAGAATTAATGTCGTATTTTTCTAAGAAATTCTATCTAAGATATCGAGAGGATATAAGAGCCAAACAATCTTGGCCAGAGTGAAATTATGTTGCACTGAAGTGCTGGTGACTCTGAACGAACCTAGAAAAATAAGATAGTAGAATTTGACCTAGCGCATACCGGATGAAGCGGTAAAGAGTTTTTCCCTGAATTTGAAGACCTTGAGGTATTTACCCATACCTAGAAAATTTCAGTTCCTAAAAAATTTGTATACCAAAATAAATCTTAGTTTGCTAGTAGAAAATTTGTTAAGAAATATACTTTTGTAGATAATCCTGCTACTAATACACTTGCTATTAGCACCCTCATTCATCCTATTGTTGCCACTACCATAATCAACATGGCACAATTGAATAATTAGAGCCTTCAAATCTAGAGAACCAATAGGTATAGACCCTTCCAATTACCCCAAAATTTGTATGATTTGCCTGCCAAAGCCCATAAGTATTTATCCAAATTTCAAGGTAATATTGCAATTACAGGAGATCATATTAAGATTTTTCTTTATGCCCTAGACAGTCTTGAGGTCGAACACGAGGATGTGGTCCTTAGATTATTTTTGTAGACCTTGGAAAAGGATGCCAAGGATTGGTTTAATTATCTTCCACCTGATCAAATCATTGATTTTCAAACAATGTAAATAATATTTTTAAGAAAGTATGGAGAAAAGAAAAATGAGCAATCTCTATTAACAGAACTTGCAACAGTCAAGAAAAGAGAAAATGAGTCAGTCAAAGATTTCAATGGATGGATCTTTAAAACTAGAAATAAGATCCCAACAACTCTAAGGCCCACTAACCACCAAGCGATCTATTTCTATAAAAATGCTTTTCCAAGAGAATTTAACTATAAATTGAGGCAACATAGAACCAACACCATCGATGAATGTATGGAACAAGCTCTATAAATTTAGAGGAATATGATAGATAGTGGAAAGATGAAGCCATACACATCTGAGTCAAGCTCCAATCAAGTGGACAAGAAGCCTAAAAAGGTTGGGTTCTCACTGTTAAAGAAGACTAAGATAGATCCCATAAAAAGTTATCCAACCAATTTACATAGATGTTTAACACAATTAATAGTAGGCTATCTAGAATTGAAAGAGAAAAATTAGTAAATGATGAACCACCTGCTCAACCACAAAATGATAATAGACCCCAATTTTGGATAAGTTTTAACATAAGCTAGGTTAGAAACAATGGAGAAGAAGAGAATAAAAATGGAGGTAATAATGGTTGTAAGAGAAAGGAAGGATCAAAGGATATGGATTCAGTCCCAAGCCCCATGGCCACTGCTAATACAGTTTCTAATTTTCTATTCTTTTGTACTGCATGTGATGCCCCACACAATCTAGTTGGTTGTGGTATATACCTGAGTACACATACCAATGTCAACATATAAGAAGAATCAGATGAATAAATAAGAATAAATGCTTGTTGGACTAAGGATGATGAAGAGAGAAATACAGTTTGAAAAGAAATGGATGAGTTGCCTAAGTCAAAAAAGAGCCAAGAGTTTTTATTCTCAAAAATATAGAAATCTTATAAAAAACCTCAAGAAAACAGGTATGAAATGATGAAGCAAGGTAAAATCACTCCAACAGGTGCAGAAATTGAAGCGTTATAAAGGATTCATGCCATTAGTCTGAGAAATAGAACAATCCCTGATAAAACTGAAAAGTCCGATAAAACTTATACAAATCAACAGATCTAAAATAAGGTAAGAGCTTCCAAGAAACAGAATCACAATAAACAACAAGCAGACCTTGAAGCTGAAGTAGGAAATGAAGCTCATAGATAGTCGAATTCTGAAAAAAACATAGAAATCAAGAAAGTTGAATCTAATGTTGGTCAGGAATTGGCCAAACAGAAAATCAATATTACTTTTGGAGAATTGATGACCATCCCAAAATACAGGGATTAGGTGTGTTGAGCTTTTGGTCTGGTTGAGAAACCAAACAATCATGTATGTATTGTTTTAGCATTAGAAAAGCCCAAGCCCATTCCTAGGAATCCATCATCAGTTAGACCTTTTCTATATCTCCTTAAGATATAATTCAGACTTAGTGGATCAATATGTCATTCATAACTATATGTTAGATAGTGGAGCGTCACATAATGTCATGCCTAAACAAGTGGTAGATCAACTAGGTTTAATGTGCACCAGAGATTCTCCCCCAATATTGGTCATGGATAGTAGACAAATACCTTGTGCTAGGATTATCATAGGGTTGTTAGTTTATCTAGACCACTACCCAAATGCCTAATTCCATTAGAGGGCCTGTTTGATGATTTTGATAGAGCTCACAAACCTTCCCTTCAAAGATTAGAAGCAGAAATAATCAATATTGGAACTGAACAGGAGCCTAGAATGGTGAAGATTGAAAAGTCTATGTCTGAAAAAGAAAAAAAACTACATAAAATACCTGAGGAAGCATAAAGATACCTTTGCATGGAGTTATGAAGACCTAATAACATTTAACACAAAAGTAATGAAGCATAATATCACATTGAAAGAGGGCACTAAGCTGCACTGGAAAAAACAAAGAAAGTTTAATCCCACCTTACACCCTGTAATGCAAAAGGAGATTAAAAATTATTGGATGCCAAGATTATCAAGAAAGTGAGATTCTCTACGTGGATAGCCAATTTAGTGTCAGTAAAAAAGAAAAATGGAGATATCAGGCTGTGTGTGGACTTTAGGAACCTGAACAATAACTCTTTAAAAGATAACTATCCCCTACCCAATATGGAACAATTATTATAGGTTGTTGTAGGATCAGCTAGGATGTCATACTAGACGAATTCTCTGGCTACAATCAGATTCACGTTAACCCGGAAGATAGGCACAAAACAACGTTTACTACCCCATGGCTGGATAAACACATCCTCCATGAGGATCGTCTCATTGAGGTTTAAAACTACTTTCCAACTTTTCCAACCTTGGATATTTTTCCCCTTCCAAGAACTTCTTTTTGCAAATTTTTAAAAACTCGGCACATATGAATATTTGGGAAACCAAGACAGTAGAATAAATTCATTAATATTGGCCTGCAAAATTTTTGGATAGTGCAGCATCATGACACTTATTCTAGTCCATATATAATTCTTGCATCACTGACTTATCAAAAGAGAGGAATGTCTAAGAAAGCCATGGTGCAAAGATTTGAGAGAATGCACTTCTGCCAAGTCCAAAGATGAAGCAAAATCCTTTTGGAATTAAAATGGAGATGATCATTCCATTTAGCAAAAGCTCAGATAAATAAACCCAACAGATGAAAGTACAATTTTCTTGTCGGAATTATAGGAAATTCACAACGAAATATTTTTATAAGTTTCAAAATGATAGAAAATGCAATGGATTGCTGAGAAGCCCAAACTAGAAGGTGACAGTAGCAATGGCTACAAACTTGGTCTCAGATCTCTTGTTCCTCTTTAAATGGTCAAAACAAGAATGCTAACATCATCAAAACGTAAATCTAAAAGAAAACTCCAGTCAAGACATCCATAAAGCAGCCTTTTTCTGAAATAGCGATGGAGAACATTCCTGAATGTAATCTGATAGAACCTCTAGCTGAACATGTTAGGTGCAACTGACTGCTGTAGATTTTCAAGCAGACAACAACCGGTAATCTGCTCCTATGATGTATCTAAAGAAAATATCAATTATAGTAGAGACTGCAAATAAAGCACAGGATAATTCTGCTTGCATCACTAACTTATCAAAAGAGAGGAAAGTCTAAGAAAGCCATTGTGCAAACATTTGAGAGAAAGCCATTGTGCAAGCAAAATCCTTCTGAAATTAAAATGGAGATAAGCATTCCATTTAGCGGAAGCTCAGATAAATAAAAGTTTTTGCGAGTGGTCCCAACAGATGAAAGTACAGTTTTCTTGTCAAAATTATAGGAAATTCACAAAGAAATATTTTTGAAAGTTTCAAAATGATAGAAAATGCAATGGATTGCTGGGAAGCCCAAACTAGAAGGTGACAGTAGCAATGGCTACAAACTTGGTGTAAAGACAAGTTCAAGATATGTTAATAAAGAAAGTTTAGCCGATGAGATATATGAAAGGCACACATGAAATGGGAACTGCTAGTACAAGATGCAAAATGTGTTCAAGAATACACCAATGGAATCAACAGTTATGGATGAGGAAGAAATGGTAACCAAGCACTTAGGTGAAATTTACTTGCCCTCTTGATGGTTTCTTTAACCTTGCAACCAACACTGAAACCATAAAGGAAAAATATCAGTGTTAAAGGAGGATGCATCCAGGATCAGAGAAGCAGCATCCCAGCCTAACTGGAATTTTGTGTGCTCCAAAACAGGAACAAAACATCCCCCTCACCATCGTGAAATTTCAGGTCAGTTGACCCACTGTCTTGAGGAAGCCCTCATATTTGAGGGCCTGTCAGATAACTAGGCCTAAATCAGGAATTCTCAGAGATCACTCAGACACTTGCAAGACATCTTGGACATGGTGTCAACCCTTTGATGATTGCAGAACAGCTCAAACTCATACCAAAGTTTCAAGTGCATAATGGGATGATTATAAATCAAAATCATAAAATGGATATCCAATGACCAAACATAGTTCACATTTCAAAAAATATAAAGTTTGATTTATTTTCATTCCAGCATGAATATATACTTTTATTTACTAGTTCATTGAAGGATGATTGATCATGAGCTATATTGCAGTCTCATCTAGGTAACCCTAAGCTGTCAACTACCTAGATTAGGGGAATATAATTTTTTTAGGAGTAAGAATACCATAAAAATACAATGCTTTATGCTAGTATGTAATAGGCACCCTTGTTTGTTGCTCTGAAATAACTGAGGGTTTTTTTCTTTGTTTCCGTTTTTGTAATGTCTGATATTTTTTGTGCTTTTTCTGATGTTTTTCTGATAGGTATTATATGCAATTGTTTTGGGGTTTTGTGCTTTATAATGTGTGAACATATGCATAAAGAAAAACTCTAAATTGCATAAACATAAACTGGAATGAAACAAACTGAAACCCAACACCAAACAACATTATTTCATTCAAATTTCTGACCTGGAAATGCAAGTACAGGTCTGATACAAAATTTTGGAAATAAACCATACACAGCTGAACACACCAAATTGCTCATAATTTCATCAAACGGGCTCCGAATGACATGCTGTAAAATGCAACAATCTTGTACAAGCTAGGCGCCAATGTCTGGACAGCAAACACACCCGAAAGTTGACTGAATTTATTCACACTTCCCAAGGTAATGGTACGGCCTGCTGGAAAAGGTACGACCAACAAAATAAATTCACTCCAGCTCCAAACCCTCATCAAAATGCCTCCATTCTCATCGCCCAACTTGGAAAACTTATGCTAGGAAACCCAAAATGAGAAAATTCCCGGATTAAGAGATATGAATGCTTTACACGTTCTCCAATGCACTCCTAAATGGTACGGCCAGCTCCAAGAACCCTCAAATCACACCACAAAACACTAAATTGAAGCACACCTAGATGAAAATGACCAAAAACTAGAAGACCCTAAAGATCTCAAACACCCACTGAAGTTGCCGAAATCACAAACCCTACCGCTGCAAATCAAGCTCAAATTTGTGTCCCGTGAAGTAGAAACACCCAAAACTAACTAAGGAGGACTTTTAACCCCCGAAACCAGTGATACCAATGGAGGTTTTGGTCTGCAATTGCTGAAGCAAATTTGACAGAGTTTTGTTATGTTGCCAGAAAGAAGATGATGCAAATGAGCTCCAAAACTCCAATATAAACCCCATGCCTCATTTTTAGGTTTTTTGGCCTCCAAAAACATTTCAAAATAATATTATTTTATTGCCTTAACAACTCCTACGTCCCCCCTTGGGATGTGCATCCACCCCCTTGGCCTAGTAGGACAACGTTGTTTTAAAAAAAAAACATAAAGTTACTTTTTTTATTTTTTATATCATTTGGCCCTTTTTAATTAAAAAGTAACTTTAATAACTTCCAAATATTTCGCCCAACCTTAGCAACTGAATAAATTCATCAAATAAGGCAACCTGAACACTGCAAATGTGGAATGAAGCAGACCAAAGCTGACACTGCCAAAATTAGCAGTTACTATAAATAGTAACTCCATCAGAATCACCCAACAAAGCCCTCGGAAGGACTCAAAACTCCTCTTAGCACTACTCTGAACAAAAACCCATAAAATTCATCACCGCTAAACGTCTTAGTTCCAACTTACTAAAAATAGTAAGTGGTGGAAGAAAGCTCCGAATCACCTCTAAAAAGAGGCAAAGGAGAGCTGGTGAAGCACTGATCGCTAGGGAACAACCCACTTAGGGTTCCCAAACATCCCTATTTAGCCTATGGGAACCCAGGAATAGGCTAAATCACCACTGAACACTGACTGTCTAGAAAGGGGGCATTACATAGTAATACAAGGCAATGTGCCCTAACTTGTTAGTAACCCTAGCATATTTTCAACATAAATTTCTTTCTCAAACTTTTAGCTACTTAATACACATTTAACCTAGATTGCATGGTAGGTATTTGTTTTACATGCTATTCATAGGCATAGATGTTATGCCAAAAGAACAAGGATTGCATATATGTCATTGCATGTTACTTTCTATGTATTATAATTCTTACATGCATAGGGGAAAGTATGTGTTGGGAATCATAAGGACATTTGCACTGGTAGTGGTGAACTTGAGGCAGAGGTGAAGTGATGAGCCTTTGTGTTTGACAGAACTGAATCACTTGATGTCCTAACACAAATTCATTATTCTTATCTAAAATTTAAGGAAAGGTGCTCATATGCACTAAAGGGCAACCCCTATATTATTGGAATTCACAATATTTTCCAGAAACAAATAGAAGCAATCCAATCCACTCAAATCTTATACAAAAGTGCAAAAGGATGAAAGAAAGGAAAAGAGATAAATATTTGGGAGCACTCATAGGCACGATAAATAATCATTGCATTATCCATATTCACAACACTCCAATCACCAAATGATAGAGTGGAGGGGGTATTTATAACAATACCAAAATCCCAATTACATGAATGAACTTAACCTAAGCCGATATAACAAGAGGACCTTAAGGTTAATTACAAGTTTGTAAGGTGTGTTTAACCATAACAAGGTTAACCACAACCCATAAGGACTACATAATAAAAAAATAACAATAAATTCAATACATTGTACGATGACCCTTAGGCCTATCCAATAATACATCATACTATAGTAGCAAAACTCGACGAGTTTTTCGAAAACTCGCTGAGTCTGGGTTCAACTTGGCCTCGACGAGTCACTCAACAAGTTTTTTGAAAACTTATCAAGTTCTCGGGACTCGCGAGTTTTTGAAAAATAAACTCATCGTGTTTTGAAAAACAACTCGTCCGTATACGCATGGGTACACGAAAATGACATAGAAAGTTTTATTTTTCAAAGTCCTTAAGACAAGATGAGATCAAACCAACATAATAAATAAATTGCATCTTAAATCCAAAAAATTTTAGTTTTAAAGAATCTAACAACCACCCAACAATTACGTCTAAGGTAAAAAAACTCAATTTTAGCTATCAATGTGTAAACTCAACAAGGTTGAATCAGGACTCCCCTTCAAAAACTCCTTTCTACACCAAAATGCAGACAAGGAGGAAAATTCAGTTTCCCACAAGGGGCGCTGCTCCTTGACCCCCAACATAGGTGGTGACGGGCGTTGCCCGTCATGTTGGTTGTGTTGGTCATGAAGGTCATGTTGATCAAGTTGATGATATGGCTAATTGGAGAAAGTGGAGTGAGCAATCGAAGAACAATGTATTATGGGCAACAATTTGAAGTGATACCAGTTGCAAAAGATGTTTGGGATAGGAGAGAGCAAAGAAGAGCAATAGCAACAAGAGCATCTCTTCTCAATGGATGATTTTGAAAGTATTGTGGAGTTACCAGCAAAGGCATAGGAAGAGGCACAAGCATAAGCACAAAGAGAGAGGACTAGATATTTTGCTAGGGCAAAGGGCAAAGGGCAAAGGCATTGCAAGACACTAGATAGTGGGCCTATTGAGGCATTTTGACACATTTTGTATTTATACCTTTTTTATATCATAAACAATACAAGAATATTTGAATTTTGGATGCATTAGAATTTCTGTAATTGAAATGTTTTTTGTCATTTTCATGTGTAGTTTAAGCTTCTATCATTTACGGTATTAATTTTTTATTTGAATAGTGTTAATTAATTGTGTTATGCATGAAAAACTTTTTTTCAATGAAAATTTGCATTTTTTTTCATTTTCATGTTTGAGTCCCAAGTGGGTCTTCCTATTCCAAGTTTCTTTTTACATCATACAATGTTGGCCTTGGCCATGAATCAGATTACACTTAAAACACCCCCTCATAATCTGAACTGAGTGGCCAAGGAGAATATATTTAGCAACAATAATATCTCCCCCATAATGGATTCTCTAGTGGGCCTCCGCATTTTGAGTTAGACTCACTTGAATCCCCTTCATCATCTAAAATATGTTGTTGCAAAAATGTTTCTTGCAAAAAAGTCTTCTTAGGCTAGACCATAGTCATCATTGCCACTAATAGACACTCCCACACACATCCAAAAATCACTTCTGCTAAGACTTCAAATGAAAAAGATAAGTCAAGATCACCACCATCTTTAATGATAAGCCTCTAATCTTCCATAGATGCATAAGGTATGATTTGAAGGCATTACTTTTCCTCTTACAGCATACATCACCTTATTTGAAGACTTCCAATTGCCCTTAGGCCACCTAATTTCAATCACCAAAAGAGGCTTTGCATGAACCTGCTTAAAAAAAGAGTTATAACAAACTTCCACAAGTACTTGGACAAGAAAAAGAGAAAGAAAGAGATAGGATTAGATCTTCATGAATAAGTTGAATCAATCACCCAAAGGAGGAAGAGAGATTGACTAAAGCACATCTTAAATCCTTTTCCAACAAGCCTCCAAAAGACTCAAAATTTGCTACTACTATTTCAAATCAATATGTATCTCCCAATAAATCAAGCAAAATATTCTAATTGTACAAAAATTGTAAATTTGCCCTTTCAAAATAGGGCAATAGGGCTTGAGGAATATTCCATACAATTCAGCCCCTAACACTAGAACAGGTCCGTAAACTGATGTCACCAATGCATAGAACACAACAAATCATGCAATTTGAAAAAAAGGGTTCAAAATGCTTCTATATACAAAAGTTATGGCCTCTAAAATTTTTGCCCAAATAGCCCTCAAAAAATGAAAAATTAATTTGTCAAACCTTAGAAAATTGACATCAAATTGTAGCTCGCCACATGTCATCCACGTATTTTTCTGATGGTGACCACTCATTTTTTGCCACTTGGGCTCCACTGGCGCATTTAGAATCCGATGCTTGTCATCTAAAGGTGCTCTCAAGACAAAGTGCATGGGATTCATACTTAATATGTACAATGCATTGAGGAATTGTATGCTTTTAATTGAGTTTACGCTAAAGCAAGATAATCCAATCTCTCTCAATTCATCATGCCCAATCAGCAAGAACCAAAATTAACACCTTGACCTTAGACCCATAAAGAACTATGGGTTGGATGATATAGTAAAAAAGCTGCATCTTTGAGGGGATATCCAAAAAATGTATCTAAAAATATATGTCATTCAAGAACAGAGAGAATTGCACATCCCTTGCAAGGTCATGATTGGAAGTATATTTGAGGTTAAAGGTGGATCTAAGATTTGAACCCCCAAATAAGTGTAACATTTTGTGATGTAAATATGATTACCCTTAAAAAATAACTAAAACTTTAAGAGCACATTCTTGGAGGAATTAAGGATCATAATCTTAGTCTTACTAAGGTTCACCTTAAAATTCCTAGGGTCACAAAAAAGAGCAAGTGCATCTAACCATCTCTGCAAACCCTCAAAAAGTTAGAAAGCAAAACCACATCATCGACCAAACGTAATATGGCAATCAAAATATGGACTATAAGACATTCGTTCTTTGCATGAGTGTACCATGTTAGTAAGTCCTCAAGCCCATCAACATATATTCCAAGGAGAGTCGAGAAAAGAGGATATCCTTGCTCAACTTTGGTGGTACTTCTAATCTCATCTGAGAACCCACAAGTACATTTTAAACTAGGTTGTCACCCTTGGCGTGGTTTTGTTCTTATTTACCATCAAGACACATTTTTCTTGGAAATCAATTTCTTGGTTGAAATCTTGATTCTTGTGACCTGCCAAGTTGAATGATCTAGTTCAACTAAAATAATATTTATTACACATGGTGTACACAAGAATGTAAACATTATTATAGAATAATTTGCAAGAAATTTTTTAATTAATCTTAATAGAAATACCAACATTGTGAATACCACATATTGGTATGAGCCTGAGCAACATTGTGAATACCACATATTGGTATGAGCCTGAGCAACATTGTGAATACCATAGAGTGGATGGACACATGACACAATCATGTAAGAAGTTGAAATATTTGATTCAAGACTTGATTGATGTAGATCATCTTGTTATAGAGGATTTACAACCTACTCTTGACCACAATCCTCCAACAAATAATCAACTTCCTACACAACAAGTACCTACGACTGATCAAGACATGAGGATCTCCCAAAATCCCTTATCCAATCATCAACAACAAGAAACCAACAAGGCGTCATATCCTAATGTAGTCTCATCATAATGATATTATTGATGTTGTAGTGGAGACTATAAGAAATCAAGTTCAAGTTCAATCGACTCAACATTCTCCGTAAGAGACAGGTTTTTCATCCAACCAACCTTCAAGACTTCCTTTAGTTTTGAAAAATAATTAGAAAAGGAATATAAGCATAGAAACACCACCTTTAGTGTTGAAACCTCAACCTAAAGTCCACCTCGACACTCAACAGCAGTTGGCTAATCCTCCAACTGAGTTACGAAGGACACCCATATGAAAATGTGGCAATTCGCCTTCCATGAGTTACGAAGTGCGTATTAATTTAAAATTGCATACATATGATTTGTCCTTTATCTATTAGTGATGTGTGAACATGGCTAAAGATGCATTTTGCCTACAAAAATCTAAAAATTAAAAATGACTACTTTTAGTAAATATTGTTTTTTGCATTTTTTAGGGCCTCCAGAGCATTTTTTTCATGTAGTTGTCGGCAACGACCGGGTTGTTTGCTGAAATTGTCATTCTCCTCTAATATTTCTAACTCTTCTTGAATGGATCTAAACACAATCTTGAGCACAAAGTTATGCCCTTGGCAATGTGGTTAGGATTAAAAAAATAGCTTTTCAAGCATAAGGCATGCCTCAAAAAGGTCATATGCCTGGATCACATATTGTTTTGCATTTTGGTAAGGAACTTGGTCTTTTGTGAGGTATAAAGTCTTCCATTGTTGCCATCCATTCTTCGGTTGTCAACCATTGTTCTGCTTGTAGTTGGGGGTGGAAGATGGCAGAGGTGGGGATGCCATGCCTAGGAAAGATCATTGTACACAAAATGTTTGCCTATGGATAAGTGGGCATACTTTTAGATGTTTGGGCCATTTGAGCATTTAGGATTGACATCATGTCTAGAGGAGGCTCTTGGATCTATGGAGCTTGGTTTTGAGCTACATGTGCTGCATAGGCCATGGGTGGGGCAAGTGGTAATTTACCAACTCTAGTGAGAACATCCTTTGCTTGGGTTGCTTCCTCGAAGGCCCCATACAAGGTGGCATGATTATTGTTGCTATCAAGGCCAAATATGGTTGAAGTGCTTTGATAGAGTAGGGAAAGGCTTGCTCATCTAATGGTCGAATATTTGGTAGTATCAGATACAATGTTCTCATGAAACTTGTAGTGTAGTCATGAATGTTCTTTTGAGGATGCCTTTGCATGGCAGTCAATTAGAAAATGATAGATTATCAGTTTCCTTGATTGTCGAATATTCTCATAAATGGTTTGACTATGGAAGCCTAATTGGTGGCTGAATTATTGAGAAGACTTCTATACCACATGGCGAGTAGATTAACAACGGGATCATGATGTCTTCCTCATGGATTTGATGCACTAATTTGATAAGGAATGCGTTCAACTGGACAAAAGTCTTTGCCCAATCATAATGGTCCTATAATTGTTCGAAACATAGTTGCTTTTTGAATGGATTGGATAAAATGCTGAGACCAAAAGGAAGGGAAGCCACAAAAAAATGACCTCATTGAATAGCAAGGCAATGGGATAAAGTATGTAATCCACCCATTGTTTGAAAAAATCATCTTGGAACTGTTGGTCACAAATCTGCCACAAGAAAGTATTTTGTACGTATACGTGCCCTAGACCTAGACCAACATTGAAAGGCCGGAGGGAAGAGATGCCCTAAACTACTCGGTATTTTTAAGACAAGAGTGCAAGAAAGAAATAAAAGGGGATAGGGTAAGAAGTGAGAACGATTTTAGTGGGAAAGAACCAACAACACGATTATCAACAAATACCTTGAAACAATAGCAATAAATATGAAGAACGAAACTAAAATAAACACTGCGCTATCTCCCCTATGTATCCTCTGGAAGAGTTCCAAGGTTCAAGTATCTTCCTATGCCTAAATCTAGAATTCAGAATTACAGCAATTAGGAAACACAAGAACTTGACAGAAACCACTATCCACAGGCAGCATAAAAAGAATCTAACGCAATATTAAATATCTTACATAACCCTCTGAATGATTCCAAAGTCCAATCCCTCATTACACACCTAAATCCAGAACGCAGAATTACAGTATGCAAATGAAGAAAAAGAATAACAGAAATCGATACAGAAGATAACATTCATGAGAGAAATGGAGCTCAAAGTCTTCAATATCTATTGCAGAAATCAAGATACAACAATTCTCTAGCAAAAGTTCCCCCTTTGTCTTAGAAATTTTACCAAGCTCAAAGTGAGCTTTCTGCCTATTTTCTTCGGCGAAGCTGCCTGTTAACCCTTCTTTGAATGAAGTTGTCCCTTTTTGCCCTCTTCTGTTGCTGTCTCAACGTCTAAAAAACGCCTTTACTGGAGTTTTCCCAAGCAGGGTCTGAGGATGAAGTCCGTTGAACAATTGCCCGAAACTAGGGTTTGGCAGGAGTGGAGACCGAACTTGGAGGTAAACCTGCTTTAGTGTTTTTTGGGAGCATGTTAAAACCGAAGTTTGCTGCAGTCCGCCCCCGGAGCTAAGGTTCGCAGGTGATTCGGAAGAATTTGGGCATTTCTGGACGACATAAAAGGTTTTGGCTAACATAAAGCAATTTTGGCCGACGTTGGGATTCTGGCCGACGTTGGAATTCTAGCCAACGTTGGAATTCTGGCCGACATTGGAATTCGTTCCTGGCCGATGTGGAGGTTCGCGGCCGACATTAGCTATTTTGGCCGACTTGAGCTTCGAGAGCCGACATGGAGCTACGTTTAACTTTTTGGCCGACGTGAGCTTCGGGGCTGACTTTGCATTTTTGGTCGACGTGAGACGTTTTGGCCGACATGAACTTTGTGGCCGACATGAGCTTCAGGGCCGACATGGAGCTTCGCTGGCGAAGTGAAGTTTTCTGGCCGACTTAGACATTTTGGCCGACGTTGAAAATGGTGGCCGACATTGCACTTCGAGGCCGACATGAGGTTCATGGCCGAAATTGCACTTTGGGGCCGACATGGAGCTTCACTGGGGAAGTGAACCTTTTGGCCGACGTTTAACTTTTTGGCCGACGTGAGCTTCGCTGAAGTGGAGGCCCGAAGTGGCAGTTCGGCAAAATTTTGGGCGAAGTGCCCCTTTTGCCTTAAATATTTTTCTGTCAATAGGATGGAGGTTCGCAAAAACTGTGGCCGAAGTGGGTGCTTCGCCAGGCTCAAGCCCAAAGTGGCAACTTTGGCAGCATTCTGGGCGAAGTTCCCCTTATGCCTTAGAATTTTTTTCAAGCCCGAAGTGGACTTTTGCTGGATTTGCTTCCGGGGCCATAACTTTTGATCCGCTAACCCGATCACCTATTGTAATATATCGTCGGAAAGCTTGCGAAAAGATCTGCAATAATGAGACAAAAATATCAATTCGTCCACTTTATCATCCTCTTTTAGGGCCTGTGAAAATGCCAACGCCTCTGCATGCTCTTTGCCGATTTAAAGCTCCATACTTGGGCAAAATTTTGTAAAAAAATTTAATGTGGCAAAAATGCCAACATTCCTGGCAGCTCGCGGGGCATTTAGCTTGTCTGAATGCAGAGATCCCAGGCCTTTATCCATTGGGCAACAGAGTCATCCCTGCTGTCCTCTTCTGGATGTTCACTGACGGCAGCAAACTCTTCCTCCAACTCCTCTCCGGGGCCTTTTCTTTCTTCTCAGCGCTCCTCTTGCCCATTCTGGCTGTACAATTTCCCAATCGCTCGATCTGAAAAGGACAACACCTTATATGGAACTGAACTGTTGGGCCAGGTGAGGCTAAAAACGGTACTTGAAAACTGCTATCTCTTTGGAGCGCAAAAAAGAAACACAAACTAAACTACAAAAAACTGTACTTAAGCTCCTAAGCAACACTTAGTGCCCTCGACACTTTATTTAACAGTCAGTCTATTTACAGTATTTACACAAAATTTTGCGACATGATTGGCATGCCGCCACCACAAACCCAGCTTCGGGTGCCTATCCGGTGAACCTGCAATGTCCGGACCAGATCCGATTGTACTTTAGTCGATGTTTGAAGTCCGGTTGGCCTCCCGAAGTTTGCCAGGTTGCGAACAAGATTTTTCCAGATGAAGGCAAGCGAGAGATTCACCAAACTCGGGCTTCTTTAAAATATGGAGACTGTTCGTCTCACCGGCCATGCCAGAAACTGTTGGTCACAAATCTGCCATAGGAAAGGATTTTGTACGTATACGCGCCCTATTCCTGGACCAACATTGAAAGGCCAACGAGAAGAGATGCCCTCCGTGCCAATCTCCGGAGAAAGGCCGGCTCCTGAACTAAACGACTCGGTATTTTTAAGACGAGTGCAGGAAATAAGTAAAAGGGGATAGGATAAGAAGTGAGAACAATTTTAGTGGGAAAGAAATAGCAGCACGATTATCAACAAATACCTTGAAACAGCAGCAATAAATATGAAGAACGAAACTAAAATAAACACTACGCTATCTCCCCTATGTATCCTCTGGAAGAGTTCCAGGGTTCAAGTATCTTCCTATGCCTAAATCCAGAATTCAGAATTACAGCAATTAGGAAACACAAGAACTTGACAAAAACCACTATCCACGAGCAGCATAAAAAGAATTTAACGCAATATTAAATCTCTTACATAACCCTCTGAATGATTCCAAGGTTCAATCCCTCATTACACACGTAAATCCAGAACGCAGAATTACAGTATGCAAATGAAGAAAAAGAACAACAGAAATCGACACAGAAGATAACATTCATGAGAGAAATGGAGCTCAAAGTCTTCAATATCTATTGCAGAAATCAAGATACAGCAATTCTCTCGAAAAAGTTCCCCCTCTCCCTTAGAAATTTTACCAAGCTCAAAGTGAGCTTTCTGCCTATTTTCTTCGGTGAAGCTGCCTGTTAACCCTTCTTTGAACGAAGTTGTCCCTTTCTACCCTCTTCTGTTGCTGTCTCAACATCTAAAAAACGCCTTTGCTGGAGTTTACCCAAACAGGGTCCGAGGATGAAGTCCGTTGAACAGTTGCCCGAAACTAGGGTTTGGCAGGAGTGGAGGCCGAACTTGGAGGTAAACCTGCTTTAGTGTTTTTTGGGAGCATGTTAAAACCGAAGTTTGTTGTAGTCCGACCTCGGAGCTGAGGTTCGCAGGTGATTTGGAGGAATTTGGGCATTTCTGGGTGACAAAGGGTTTTGGCTGACAAAGCATTTTTGGCCGACGTTGGGATTCTGGCCGACGTTGGAATTTTGGCCGATGTTGGAATTCTGGCCGACATTGGAATTTGTTCCTGGCCGACGTGGAGGTTTGCGGCCGACATTAGCTATTTTGGTAGACATGAACTTGGCGGCCGACTTGAGCTTCGGGAGCCGAGATGGAGCTTCGGGGGCGAAGTGAACCTTTTGGCCAACGTTTAACTTCTTGGCTGATGTGAGCTTCGAGGCCGACTAGAGCTTCGCAGCCGACTTTGCATTTTTGGTCGACGTGAGACGTTTTGGCCGATATGAACTTTGCGGCCCACATGAGCTTCAGGGCCGACATGGAGCTTCGCTAGCGAAGTGAAGTTTTCTGGCCGACTTAGACATTTTGGCCGACGTTGAAAATTGTGGCCGACATTGCACTTCGGGACCGACATGAGGTTTGCGGCCGACATTGCACTTCGGGACCGACATGGAGCTTCGCTGGCGAAGTGAACCTTTTGGCTGACGTTTAAATTTTTGGTCGACGTGAGCTTCACTGAAGTGGAGGCCCGAAGTGGCAGTTCGGCAAAATTCTGGGCGAAGTGCCCCTCTTGCCTTAAAGATTTTTCTGTCAACTGGATGGAGGTTCGCCAAAACTGTGGCCGAAGTGGGTGCTTCGCTAGGCTCAAGCCCGAAGTGGCAACTTCGGCAGCATTCTGGGCGAAGTGCCCCTCATGCCTTAGAATTTTTTTCAAGCCCGAAGTGGACTTTTGCTGGATTTGCTTCCGGGGCCATAACTTTTGATCCGCTGACCCGATCACCTATTGTAATATATCGTCGGAAAGCTTGCAAAAAAATCTGCAATAATGAGACATCAAAATATCAATTCGTCCACTGTATCATATTATTTTAGGGCCCGCGAAAATGCCAATGCCTCTGCATGCTCTTTGCCAATTTAAAGCTCCATACTTAGGCAAAATTTTGTAAAAAAATTTAATGTTGCAAAAATTCCAACAGGAACACTTCACAATCAGCAATGTCACTGATGCTAACTTCTTGATAGCTCTCCAATATCATGGACCCAAGGGGGAAAATATGTTACAAGAAGTATGGAAGAAGTGACATGAATGGGATATTTAGATGGGATGTCATAAATAAAAGTGGCTTGTGATTTCCAGGGTTTGGTATCAATGCTAGGGGGTAGAATTTTCATGGGAGCAGGTTATGCCAGAAACTCTTTGGGGAATTATGCAATGCATCAAGGAGTCTACTTCTTCTAGAAGCAAGAAACTTATATTTCTTGTGTATAAGGAGAGAATGATATTCTTTATGAATGGCGGGAACGGTCGAAAGCTCCTATGCTAAGAACCAGCTAAGCTTCATATGCATTATTTTACGGTACCCATCATCCAAGCACTTCATAGGACAAGATCCAAGAGTGAAGGATGGCTTTGAGTGATAAACTGTGTGAAGAAAATATTGAAGGGAAGTATCCCTACAGCATGTGAGAGAGTCATACTTGTCCTTCACTAGGTTAAAGAAAGATGAGAATACCGTAACGTAAGCTCCCCCACCCCTACAGCATGAGTGTCAAAATAAACCACATTGAACTGTACGGACGTATGAAGAGTAGCCATATGACAATCTTTCTGTCCAAATTGAAAACAAAGATCAAAGCCAATCTTGCATTATGAAGAAGCCATGGATGTCATGGTCATAGGAATCACACTCATAACCTTGTACTTGTGGAAGAATGATATATGTCATTTGAAGGAAATGTCGTAGCATGACTTTGTCAACAACTTTCTCTCCTAGTGGAGCCAAATATCCAACAAGGAAAGAAAAAAATTCCATTAAATTAATGCTTGAGACTCATAGGAAAATTGTATGTAGGCTTTAAGGAACTGCTAGAAATAAAACTATTAATACAGTTTAAAAGAAGAAACTCAAAAAATGCCTTTGTCAACAGCTTTCTCTCCTAGTGGAGCCAAATGTCCAACAAGTAAAGAAAAAAGATCCTTTAAATTACTACTTGGCACTCCTAGGAAAATTGTATGTAGACATTTAGGAACTGTTAGAAATAAAACTATTAATACAGTTTAAAAGAAGAAAGTAAAGAAATAATGGAGCTTTGAATGTTCAAAAGTGTAATATCCATGTATATTGTGTTTTTGTTTTATTCAAGCTAAGAATAAAGTTCATTTACCTATGCTCCAGTTACATTCTTCATTGACAAATGGTTTTAGACTAATTCAAAATATAATGCATCAATGAGTCAAGCATATCTCTAAGATGAGCTATGTCTGACATGATATAGTTAGTGAATTTTTTTATTTGACAAAGCAACTTGACAAAGCAACCCATATACATATGGATATGTAAAATTTATTTTAATTTAAATTCATAATGCTAGTAAAATGTGGCAAATGCTGTAAATTTGGAATTAATATATATAAGAGCAAATGTAATGTTACAGAAGTTTAATCTATTTGGCAAATTATTTATTGAGAAATGGTAAAAGTTTAGCCATTGCATTGATTAAAATAAATAAATAAAGCCAATGAGGTTCAGAGCAATTGATAGGGAATGGAAGATTCACACCCTTAACTAAAGTTCAAATTTCATGGGTAAACCTTACCATTTTGCCCGTAGGTTTGAGAACAAGCGGTTTGAAATGATCAGTTGTATACCCTCATCCAAGTTTCATATCTCATGGATGAATCTTAACCTTTATCAAATAGCATTAACTCAACCAGTTAAATTCTTTGACTTTCAAGAAGGAGACCAAGGTTTGAATGTTGCCAAATGATACATGCATAATTGCCAAGCTGTTGTAATACTATTATGTGGTCATGATGTGGGTGGGACCTGTTTCAATCCCATATAACCCATTGAAAAAATAAATAAATAACAGATAGTGTTGTCCATGACAAAGGAGTCGTCTGCCGGTCCTCCAGTGAACAAATTGTTTTTCAAGATGTATAAAAAGCTTACCCAATCAAAAGAACTTGTTGGTAATACATGAAAGTTCAGGAATACAGACAAAATCTCTGTTAGCTGCAGAGTGGGCATCCAAACATTTTTGGTATATACTTTTTCCAATTTGTACCAATGGCCTTTGTGACTTTAAAAACTTGGCACATATGACATTTGGAAAACAGAAACAGTAGAATCAGCTTTTTAAAATGAAAGTGCAGAAAGTCAGATATATCACCTTTTGATGAAATACAATCAAAGCATTGCAGAGACTGTTATTTATTTGATACGGTAGAGATTCAGGTGATTTTGTACCGAAGAACAAGACCAATGAGCTTCCTTCTTTGACATCAACAACTGCAAATCGAGTGTTCTCTTTCTCCAGAGAAGTATTCACACTTATTGCAGAACTTTCATCGATATTTGAGCAAATGTCCTTTCCAGTTTCATTATTAACTTCTAAAATGATCTCTGTGAAACCAGAGAAGAATTCCAAATCTAGTAATGATACAACTGCATTTTGTTCTGACCTCTGAATAAGAATCTTCTCAGACCTGTCAAGATTTAAATGTTTTCATAATCCACTTGCTGATCCCATTCTCTTGATAATCTTAATGGATTTTAGCAAAGGTTTTGAAATATCCATGGCAACATATCCAAGTATATATAACATGTTTTCATTCCTCAGTAGTTGGCCCCTCCTAAATGAAGTCCCCTAGAGTATAAACAATATTCTTCAAAACCTCGTTATTGATAAACTGATATGGAAGTCCAAAAAGCCTCACACACACTGGAAGTCTAAAGTTGGTTTATAGATCTCTTGATAATTCGTGATTAACATGACCTTCGATCCTTTCTTAAAGTTAAATGTGCAGTCCTTGCATAAATTACTACTGTTGGCTCTGCTCATCTATCAGTGGTTTTTTGAGCATTTACATTAGATTTGTTTTCTTCAGTTGTAATATTTTATCTATCTTCTCCTTTGCTGTTTAAGGCCATTCGGTTCATTGATAGTTGGAGCATTTGTATGCCAGCTCTTACACTCCTTAGTGAACTCACTATTCAAATCTTCCCATGTATCTTTTTCAGCATCAAAAATATCAAACCACATTATCAAACCACATAATGCCATAGACTTGAAATGTCCCAAGGTATGGTCTAAGTCTTTGGTTATCATCCACGATATCATTTGCTTTCCAAAAGTATTCCTAGTTTAGGCAATGCATAATAGAATACTTGTTTTGGAACTGCCATACTTAATCTGCTTAGAAATGAAGGGCACTTAGCCTCCATTTTTTGCCTTTTAAGAGATTTACCCCGCATTATAACAGTGGGTCTCTTTTGTGTTAGTCTTATGGGGGAAGTTTTGTCTTTTTGTTGGTATAAACAATCAACCCCTTCTCAACTGCTGATGTTGCTGAATTTGTTTCATACCCTGCAGATGAAACTTACTGTTCAAGCTGCATAGATACTGGTTTCATCAGCAATTTTTCTTTTTAATAATAATTTCACTCAACCCTTCGGCCTTCTAGAGTTATATCTATGCATATCCATATTCACACTACTCACTGTAAAGCATTTCCAACATTCTTTCAGGTATTATTTTTACATCAATTCTTGAACGTAAAAGATTCTTAAACAAGACATGTCAATTTTGTAAAAATATTAAAATTTGACGAGTGTTTATTATCACTGTTTAATGTGTCATGTTGTTAAACCAGACCAATGGAATCCAGAATATAATAGCTAAGCACGGACAAGAATTTCATGAGATAAATGCCAAATTGCTCACGTGAAATATCTAATTCTTTAACTGTCTAGAAGAGAATAAAAAATGTAAAGAGAAGACCTTTTTGAAGATAGCTGACTGGAAAAGCATTTGAGAACAAATTCTTTAGATCAAATTTATGGAAAATTTCTTACTTCTCAAACCAGCAGATTTTAGATTGAGGTTCGAGAAGTATTTGATGTCCTGATGGGGATGATTCAACGGTCGTTTTACCTTTCCTTCCCCTAAAATAAACAAACATGGATCAGCGTTAAAAATAAAAATAATTGCAGTAGGGCTAACCCACAGGAAATTGTAATTTGTACATAACATGACATACCATAGAAAAGAAGTCTTCTGATTTGATGTAAAACAAATTAGTGTCATATCAGTTGCATTCTGAAGTGCATATGGTGTATAAATAATCACCTGCACAAACCAAGCACCATGAAGAGGGATGGACCTTGTTAAACTAAGGTATGTTGTGTTAAATCATATACATTTGTCAATACAATTTCATAGTAAAATAACTTTTTATTGAATATGCTTACCTCTAAAATCCCGCTATCTCCTCGTGACAGCCTCATCATAGCAAATCTCTTCCCGTCCCCAAAGTCCAATTCTACATCTAAACCACGTGAGTCACCTTTAAAGTTGCGAGAGAGTTTTTACCAATCACCTAACTTTTACTGGACTGCTCTTTTGTTTCAAATTACAAAGTGTTACAGTCAGAAAAAGCTTGCTAAGGTTTGCATACATGCGAGTTTTACATCCCCCTTCAACAATAACAACATTGACCCTGTCTTTGGATATTTCTACTGCATTTGTCTCTGCAAACAATAGAACTGATTAGAAATTAAGAAGCAATTACTATTTTATGCAGATATCACCTACAATGTTACTTACCCGAACAATCACTTGAAGTCACTGCAATATCCACCTCAAGAAGATTTGAAACTCGATTGGTTGGCAAAATTAAGATATCCTGTTGTTCATGCCATGCAACTATTGAGGACTCTGAAGCATGAGATTTTGTCAGAGGCAGCTTCCTTCTTGTGGTTCTAACTAGGAAATAAAGATCTTTAAACTTTGTATTAGAGTTCTTTAGGCCACAGTGAATAGTGCTAAAGGAGGATTGCATAAGTTGTCCACCGAATTTCTTCTTGATGTGATAACTTAATTTTTCAAAAAGCCCTGAAACACGAACAACTTTTACCCCTTTCAAATCTTCTGACCACTCAAAGGTCGATAGTGTTTCACTCTCCACAGTGGATTTCTCAGCAGTTGCAGGACGTACGCAGAGCACATAATTTCCTGAAGGAATGTAAAAAAAGATACATATACAGTAAGAAACATGTGATAATGTCCAACAGAATGACAATTTCATGTAGGCAGAATAATTTCATCAGATGCTTGACATAAGATTGGAAATTCAAAATAAATAGGAATCATTAATCTTAAGAGCAGCCACCACTAATGATGTGTTCATAAAAGTATGCTTCAAATAGAGGTGTCATGAATAAAACCAAAGTCTCTTATCATCCTGAGCCTGCTCTCATATGCTTTGCTTACCTCTTGTCATTGACATTAGGGAAAAATTCTGTTCTAATAGTGTCTTTTAGATTCTTCTTAAATTCACCATCTTTGGTCATTAGGAGTGTATTATTTCACATTTAAAAACACATTATTTGGATTCCACTATGTGCAAATGCTACCCTCATCAGCACATTAAAGCATTTAATTTTCACAAAGTTTCATCAAAATATTTTCTTAAGATTATACATAGAAGCGGCCTAATTTTGCTTTTCCAGCTCCACTTCTACGGGATGATGTTTATTGTTTATCATCATCAAATAATGTCTCTATTGGATCTGTGCATTACAGGTCAAGGATCATCATGCTAAATATTATTAGAGAAACACATTTTGTTTGAATCAAAACTATATAAGATGTAGCAAAGTGCAACTAATAAACAAATATTTGCTGCTTTACTTACCTTGGATCAACCATCTCCATGCTTCTCTTTTCATTCTTTGAACAACATAAATGCTTTAACCTTTCTTTCCCACTGGTTTAAAACAACAAACAGTATACGTACAGGCTATTTCATGATTCTTTCAATTACATAAGCCCTTTCATAATGTTAAGACCCTATTCTAATATTATCAATAATTGTTTACTCATGTGGTACTTTGGGTGCCTAGGTTTATGGGCCCATATGATGTAACCATTATTTATTATAAAAAGATATTATTTAAAAATGTAACAATTATTATTTAGGAGTTACTAGCTTGAGCCCCACTTGCACGTGGATGGGAACCCTTGAGCATTAGGGTTAGGCAGCCAAAGTCTATAAAAGAGCCAAGGGGGCAAGAGAAGAGATATCTCATATTTTGTTGTATCGAAGCTCTGCTTCTAAGGAGGTTGCTCCCTTGAAGAGGCTTGTGATTCTGTAATGTGTTCTTGATTTCTGCAATATAATCTGCTGCATTTCTATTTCATATTGCAATATTGTTAATTTTAAGCTTTAGTTTTTATTATTATTGCAATATCATGTGGATATGCCTTATTTTTACTGCAAGGTTCCTACCAAGTGGTAGGTTCCTAACAAGTGGTACGCTTTGCAGGGCCACATCCTGCTGTAGTGCAAACAGTTCGTGTCCTGCCATTCCGACTTGTTAGGTATAATTTTTCTTTGTTTTTATTTTTTTACTTATTGCCCTACAAAGAAAATCAAGCCATTTTTTTTTGTTTTAGTTTAATAGGTTAGAAACCTTGTGTTGGGGTTTTAAAATATCATGGAGGAGCTATCATTATTGGCTAAGCTAGATTGCACATAAAGCATCTAGTGAAGTGAGGGGTGATCAAACTCCAATACCTAGGCCTCAGATAGCACCCATATACAAACTTGAGCTCCCACGTACTTTCGGGTATATAGGGAGACCCCCTTAGGTTTAGGAGAGACCTTTAGCCATAGGAAGCTTTTCGACCATGTATCTATCCATAGTGCACCAAAAACAGCACTCAAGAAGATTACCCTCTTGTACTGTTAGAGAGGTAGATAGTGCACTCAAGGGTATGTGTGGAACCCTCCTTGAGTAGTGGCTTGAAATATTGGTCCAAGCATTATCGTTCATCGCTACGGTATAACAAAGGGCTATGGATAGAGTGCACACCTTGGCCTAGAGTTACCCTATTTCAATCATATGTCAAATCCTAAAACAATCAGTCAAACCTTCCAAAACCCTACCTACAAAAGTGAGCATACTGAGGAGATTACATCTATCACAAAATTGAATCTACTATAACCACTCTTGACTGACAAAGATAGTTTAGGGGTCAGGAACAGTTGAAACAGAGTCAGATACAGTTGTTAGTAACAGTCAAAACTGTTGTCAATAAAAGTCTGGGAACAATGTCAGATAGGGCAGTTGTCAGTAACATTTGAGACAGTTGTTAGTAATAGTCAGGAATAGAGTCAGACAAGTCAATTGTCTATAACCGTTGAGACAGTGGATAGTAACAGTCAGACAAGACAGTTGTCGGGGACAGAGATGAAAGCCATTTTTCTAGGTGAAGAAAAGCTTTAGAAGGAAAACAGACAACACTTTGACCAAAAAAAGTCTAGGGTGCCAAAAAAACATCATTTTGAGACCTAGTCCATTGTGATTGTTTCTTCAAGCTGATCATTTTTATATATAGCACCCAAACACTTTTTATGGACCATTACTAAAAATAGTAATTGCTGAAACAACACTAATATTTTTAGTAAGGCAGTCCAAATCACAAGTCCATGGCTGGAGGGACTAGAGGAGCAATGAGGGAGATGGAGCAAAACCAATTGAGTGAACAAATAGGATTATTAAGTCAACAACATACCTCTTGAACCAATTTGTCCAAGAAGTTAAACATTTGAAAGATCATATGCAACTCTTGAAATTTGAACAAATTAAAATGAAAACGAGGATTGAGGAAAATTTTCATGAGGCTGAAGAGCGTTTAAAAGGAGCCACTCATTTACACCAACAGATTAAAAATGAATGAACAGTTGGAAGTTTAGGATATATGGACAAGGAAACACATCATGCTCTTTTTAGTAATAATACCCCGTATAAAATGCCCGAACTAGACTTCCCCAAGTTTAATGAAAAGGACCCCGATGGTTGGTTGTGCTAGGCGGATTAGTTTTTCAAACTCCACAATGTACCCCGATACTTATGGATCACAATGGCATCCTTTAACTTTGAATCTGAAGCCCTTCAATAATATCAGTGGGTGCAACAAATGACTCTTAATCTTTCTTAGGAAAATTTTGAATCCCAATTAATCGCTCATTTTGGCCCCAATGAGAATGAGGATTTTTTAACAAAATTGAGAGAGTCCTCTATTGTTTGTGAGTATCAAACTTAGTTTGAGAAGTTGGCTAATAGGACAAGGGGTTTGAGTGAAGGATTTTTTCAAAGTTTTTTTGTCAGTGGGTTGAAGAATGATATTAAGGCCAAGGTAAAAATGTTCAAACCACAATCCATGATGCAAGCAATAGGATTGGCTAGGCTAGCGGAGGAAAAATTTACTGCTTAGAGGTGTTCATCTAAATTTCCACAGGCCAAACCCTCATTTCCATCCAAGATCACATCAAATATAGGAAATAAATCTCCAACAATTAAGCGATTGACTAGGGAGGAAATGGATGCCCGTAGAGCACAAGGATAATGTTAGGAATATGTTATACTTGTGATGAGAAATATTCTCCGGGACAAATATGTACAACAAAAATTGTATCTACTAGATGTGGATGATTTTGCGGTAAATGAAGTACATTGAAAGAGTAGAACAAGAGGAAGAAGAGCATGAAGTTGTGGGTGAAGCACAAGAACCACAACTAGAGATTTCAGTTCATGCACTTGCAGGAATCTTGACCCCTCAAACTATAAAGGTAGTAGGATATTTCAAGGGGCAAAGAATTATAATTCTTATTGATTCAAGCAATACACATAATTTTATTGATCCCCAAGTAGCTAAGCAAGCAAACTGCTATATACATTCTTGCAATTCTTTTGAAGTCATGGTGGCAAATGGAGGAATATTACCTTGTAAAGGGAAATGTTGAAATGTTAACTTGAAGATAGGGGAATATGAACTTAAAACTGATATATTAGCACTCCCGTTAGGAGGATGTGATGTTGTGTTGGGGGCATAATGGCTCCATACCTTGGGAATAGTAGCTTGGAACTTTGCCAAACTTTGGATGCAATTCACTCAAAATGGGAGGTCATACACTCTTCGTGGTTCACACACGGGATCCCCGTAGGTTATCAATTCAAGTTAAATGGAGAAATTATTAAAAAAATCCTCACATGGGATAGTAGCCCAGTTGTTTGCAATCCAACCCCAAAATACTGAAGCAACCGAACCACAAAGAGATTTGCAACTCGTTTTGACTAAACATAATGTTGTTTTTGCAGAACCTATAGGATTACCTCCATGCCATTCCCATGACCATGCAATACAGCTAGTATCGAGAAGCTTTCCACCTAACATCAGACCCTATAGATACCCATACGTGCTAAAATCAGAAATTAAGAAGTTGGTCCAAGAGTTATTCAAAACCAGGGGCAATTCAACCTAGTAACAGTCCTTATTCTTCACCAATACTATTGGTCAAAGAAAAAGATAGGGCATGGAGGCTATGTATAGATTTTTGTGAACTTCAAACTCACCATTGAGGACAAGTTTCCTACTCCTGTGATTTATGAGTTGTTGGATGAGTTAAATGGTGCCAAATTTTTCTCCAAGTTGGATCTCTGCTCTAAAATAACACAAACAGCAAACCCTTAATACGAAAATGCAGAAATTAAGTACAGCAAGGAAATAACTGAGAAATTGCTCATAAAATAACACAAGTATGAGGAGAAATCAGCCAGTATCATATATTAAATATTGCCAAACCAATACAACAGCTCCCCAAGGCTGAACAGATGCAAAAACTCCTCAAAAATGACCCCAAATACAAGCGTAGGGTTTGGGGCTGCCAACAAATCTGAAACACATGACACAAATGCTCCCAAAAATGCCACGAACTCCTCACGGATGCCTTTTTTTTTTGTATTTTTGATATTTTAGGGCAATAACACCTGCAATGATATTGCCAAGACCCCAACCATGCACCTCCAATGCACTATGGGAATGAGCAAGACCTGCAATCTCAACTCATGGAACCTCTAGGGTTTCAATCTGATATCAACATAACATGCCCAAAATGGGACGTCTCACTCCCTTATATAGGGTGAGGTTCTAATTTGGAGTTGACATCTCCCAACCCTAAAATCACTTAAAGTGCCTTATTACAACATAAAAACATAAAACATAAATAAACACAACTTAAGTTATTTCTCCTTGTCACATGAACCCCTTTTTCACTTTTATAATTAAGTGTAGGAGACATTTACAAAAAATATTTATTTTTGGGACATTACATTACCTGATGCTAAATTTTTCTCCGAGTTGGATCTCTGCTCTAGATACCATCAGATAAGGATCAAGGAAGAAGACATTCCAAAAACAACATTCAAAACTCATGAGGGCCATTACGAATTTTTGGTCATGCCTTTTGGCCTAACTAATGCACCCTCAACATTCTAGAGCCTGATGAACAATGCTCAAGATTATCAGAATCAGAATCAGAGTGTAATTCAATGATTTTCATACCTCCTCCTCTACATTTATGACCTTTTTGCCAAGGAGACTTGCAAATGAAACACTTGTTTTGTTTCCTTAGCTCATCTTTCTCTTCTTGTGTCAAGCGTGGGCCATTTGGGGGCTTATTAGGTGGCTGAAAACCAGATCTGAAACCTTCCCCATGCGTGGGATTCCTTCCATAAAAATTTATCTCATTTCCACCTTGCTGCGTGAGGTTTCCTTGCTGCCCATACTGCTGTCCAAAAACTGTTTTTCTGGCTGCAAAAGGTGGTCTAGCAGGTGGATTATGTGCAAAATATTTTTGTCTAAGAGGTAAAACAGATTCTAAGCTTAAAGCTCTCTTAATGGCATCTTCAAGAATGGTTGGTTCAAAAGCTTTAACTAATCCCTTCACGGGTTCCAACAAACCATCCATAAAAAGAAAAATTACCCTCTTGGGTGAAATATTTTGTACCTGAACTGAAAGTTGTTCAAACTCCTCCACATAGGCATGAATGGATGAAGTTTGCTTCAAAGTGGAAAGCTCCTTGAAATACTCTTCCACATTCCTCCTTTCAAACCTGTTCAAAACCCTGGTACAAAATTCATCAAATGTATCAATATCACCATGCCCTTGGGTTACTAACCCATGATGCCACCATGAGTAAGCACTACCCTCAAGGTGGAGTGTAGCAATCTGAACTGCATCAACTTCAGAAATAGGCTCCAAGTTAAAAAAGGTCTGCAAATTTTGAAGCCATGCCCTAGCTGTAAGACCATCTTGACCTTTAAATGAGCAAATGGTCACCTTTTGATGCAAAAAGGGCTTCCTTTTCTCTTTTTTAGCCTCAACAACAGATTTCCCCACAATCTTCAAATATTTATCAAAAGAAACTGCTGCCCTAAAACCCTCAGATTTATTACTATAAGCAGCAAACCGTTCATCTAATTAATCGCATTACCTCATTTTCCTCCGGTGGAGGTGGTGGAACAAGGAACATAGGCTTGGACGGCCTAGGCAAGGGAGGGTGTGAGTTAGATGATGACTCATGCCCATTGTTGTTGTCTCCCCTTTCTCCTTCCCTCCTTGTGCCATTTGGGTTGCCCAAAGCTGCCCTCAATTCTTGTTGATTTGTCTCTTGTAAGGACACCATTCTTTGCAACATGTCAAGTAGGGCATCGAATTTTTGCTCAGTTCTATCAACTGGCCTTTGGGGCTCCTCAACCTCTTCCCTGTTTGACATTTCCAAAGCGAGTCCGTTTCTCCTAGTAAAATACTGATGAACAGGAGGACGATGCATAAAACCCTATCAAACCCTAAAAAGATGGAAATCTGAAATTCTGACCACCAAAAAAATTTCTGAAACCACAAAACTGCAAATTGGTCAAAAGGGTATCCAAATCTGCAATTTTTATTTTCTAAAAAAAATCCCTAAAAATCCGCGAATCCCCTAAAAATCCGCAATTTTCACTAGGGCACAACTTTTCACCACAGAAACACACTTATCACCACGAATCACAGGCTGGCAAGATTCTAGCTCTGATACCACTTATAATGTCCCTTTTTAAGAAACAACAAACCCTTACTACGAAAATGCAGAAATTAAGTACAGCAAGGAAATAACTCAGAAATTGCTCATAAAATAACACAAGTATGAGGAGAAATCAGCCAGTATCATATATTAAATATTGCCAAACCAATACAACAGCTCCCCAAGGCTGAACAGATGCAAAAACTCCTCAAAAATGACCCCAAATACAAGCGTAGGGTTTGGGGCTGCCAACAGATCTGAAACACATGACACAAATGCTCCCAAAAATGCCACGAACTCCTCACAAATGCCTCTTTTTTTGTATTTTTGATATTTTAGGGAATGATATTGCCAAGACCCCAACCATGCACCTCCAATGCACTATGGGAATGAGCAAGACCTGCAATCTCAACTCATGGAACCTCTAGGGTTTCAATCTGATATCAACATAACATGCCCAAAATGGGACGTCTCACTCCCTTATATAGGGTGAGGTTCTAATTTGGAGTTGACATCTCCCAACCCTAAAATCACTTAAAGTGCCTTATTAAAACATAAAAACATAAAACATAAATAAACACAACTTAAGTTATGTCTCCTAGTCACATGAACCCCTTTTTCACTTTTATAATTAAGTGTAGGAGACATTTACAAAAAATATTTATTTTTGGGACATTACATTACCTGGTGCTAAATTTTTCTCGAAGTTGGATCTCTGCTCTAGATACCATCAGATAAGGATCAAGGAAGAAGACATTCCAAAAACAACATTCAAAACTCATGAGGGCCATTACGAATTTTTGGTCATGCCTTTTGGCCTAACTAATGCACCTTCAACATTCTAAAGCCTCATGAACAATGTCTTCCGCCCATTCTTTTGCAAGTTTATTTTGGTCTTCTTTGATGACATTCTCATCTATAGTCACACTTGGGCAGAGCACTTGCAACATCTGGATCAAACTTTGCAACTATTACACGACCATCAGTTATTTGTCAAACGATCCAAATGTTCCTTTGGAATGTAGGAGGTTGAATACTTGGGGCATATTGTTTCACAGGAGGAAGTTACGGTTGACCCGCAGAAAATTGAAGCCACACAAAATTGGCCTAAGCCACAAATTCTCAATGTGCTTCAAGGAGTTTTGAGTCTCACTGTCTACTACCAACAATTTGTAAAATATTATGGAAAAATAGCCACCCTAGTAATTGCCATGTTAAAAAAAAGCTCATTTTTGTGGTCAACTCCAACATAAAAAACTTTTAAAAATTTCAAATCATCCATGATTTCAACACCGATGTTAGCCACTCTTGATTTTTCCAAGTCATTTATAATTGAAAGTAGTGCTTTAGGCCATGGCATTGTTGTCATATTAATGCAAGAAGGGCGACCCCTAGCTTTCACTAGTAAGGCATTATCGAGAAAAAAATTGGAGAAGTCTACTTATGAAAAAGAAATGATGGCCATCCTCCATGCTGTCAATCAGTGGTGACCTTATCTCATTGGGAGACATTTTGCTATTAAAATGGACCATCAAAGTATGAAATATTTTTTGGAACAAAGGGTGTCTACTGCAGCACAATAGAAATGGGTTTCAAAATTGTTGGGGTATGATTATAACATTGTTTTTTTGCACATACTAAAAGAATTGGTAACTCGTTACATTTTAAATTACCTCTTCATGGGTTCGAATCCTGCTCCTTGCTGCCACTATAACCTCCAATTGCATCAAGTAAACTTTTTAATGTAGTCGCGGCACTGGCGTGACACCCCCTCCAATTCTATGAATCGTGGTCTCCACCCTCCCAAGGGAGCGCTTTGACCAACGGGACAAACCCTTCGACCTATTATGACATTGTTTTTGAAAAAGGGAAGAAAAATATTGTTGCAGATGTCCTCTCCCATCAATTTGAGGATCAAGCGACATTGTGTGCCCTCTCATATCCACTTTCTCAATGGGTCCTCCAACTTCAAAAAGAAGTAACCAAGAACCCGCCATTGAAAACTTTGCTAGAACAGATTTAAAGGGATCCCAATTCACACACTGGGTATTCATGGGATGGACGGTTGTTAAGATACCAAGCTCACATTGTGGTGCCTAAACTTCACCGCTCTATAAGGACATCATGAGGGAATTGCATGCTTCACCTACCATAGGCCATTTGGGATTTTTGAAGACATATGAGCGAGCTAAATGACCATTCCATTGGGAGGGAATGAAAAAAGATATCCAAACTTTTGTGGTAGAATGTAAAATCTGCGAACAGATGAAGGAAGAAACAGTTCGTACTCCAAGCACTCTAAAACCGTTATCAATTCTAGAAAATGTATGGACTAATATCTCCATGGATTTTATTGAAGGGCTTCCTAAATATGGGGGAAAATCAGTCATTCTTGTGGTTGTGGACCGTCTCTCAAAGTATGCCCAATTTTGTTCCCTTGGCTATCCTTACCATGCCTCCACCATTGACCAAATATTCTTGGACTCTATACTCCATGGTATGCCAAAATCCATTGTGTTTGACCACGACCCCACCTTCACTAGTTGTTTTTGGGAAGGACTGTTTAAATTGTAAAGAACGTTACTGTGAACAAGCTCAGCATACCATAAGCAAACTTGTGGGCAAAATAAAATTGTTAATAAGTGCTTGGAAAGCTACCTTCGTTGTTTTACCTCCAAGCACCCAACACAGTGGGCTAAGTGGCTGCCATTGGCTGAATGGTGGTACAACACTTCATTCCACACAGCCTCCAAAATGACTCCTTTTGAAGCAGTTTATGGGTACCCACCTCCATCGCCCTCTTCATATGTTCTTGGAGAGTCCAAAGTTCAGGCAGTGGATGCAACTCTTTAAGAATGTACCCAAATCTTGCAACAGTTGAATGAGAACTTCATTATGGATTAGAATTGGATGCAATAACATATTGGTCAATATTGTTCTGAGCACAACTTCAATGTAGGTGATGTCATTTTCCTTCAACTCTAGTCCTACAAGCTCAGTACAACTTTGCACTTATCAAAAGTCGGCCGCATGGTCTTATGGACCCTTCCAGGTATTGCAACGGATTGGACAAGTGGCTTATAAGCTCGCGTTACCACCTTCTTCCAAGATCCATCCAATCTTCCATGTGTCGTCTCAAGAAGTTACTCGGCACCTGCATTCAAGTCCAATTGACACTATTGGAGTTGGATGATGAAGGTTCGGTCATCTTGGAACTTAAAAACATTTTGGACTGTAGAACATGCACTCTCTATAACTGCACCATCACTGAAGTCTTTGTCTAATGGAAAGGTTTATAGCAGGAAGATGCCACATGGAATCCTCTTCAACAATTTCGGCATCAATTTCCTCATCTTCAGCTTTGAGGACAAAGCTTTTTAAAAGGGGATGGGATGTTAAGATCCCATTCTAATAATACTAATAATTGTTTAGTCATATGGTACTTTGGGCGCCTAGGTTTATGGACCCATATGATGTAATCATTATTTATTATAAAAAGACTTTATTTAAAGATGTATCAACTATTATTTAGGAGTTACTAGCTCAGGCCCCCAATTGCATGTGGATGGGAACCCTAGATCATTAGGGTTAGGGTAGCCAAAGTCTATAAAAGAACCAAGGGTGCGAAAGAAGAGACATCTCATATTTTGTTATATTGAAGCTTTGCTTCTAAGGAGGTTGCCCCGTTGAAGAGGCTTGCGATTCTGTAATGTGTTCTTGATTTCTATATTATAATCTATTATATTTCTATTTCGTAGTGCAATATTGTTAATTTCAAGTTTTATTTTCTATTATTATTGCAATATCATGTGGACATACCTTATTTTTACTACAATGTTCTTGACACAAACTTTATTGTATTTTGTTTCTTGTACTGACTGTGCCCATGCTTCTTCTTGTTGCATAGTCTCCACTGAGGGTTGTTGCCGCAACATCACTCTTTCTTGCTCTCTACCTCCTTGTTCTTATAGGACTGCTTTGCTGCCCTTCTTCCTCCTTTCTTTTCTTCTCTCTTCTACCTATTGCTCCTAAAGCAACTCTTCCATTTGTTGTTCCTACGGTACTTCAGTTTTTGCTACAATTCGGTTTCTAGCCTTCTCTGCCTCTTCTTTCGTCGTGGTGCTAGCTCCTCCTTCGACTCTTCACTATCATCTTCTTCAATGATGTTCTTTCTTCGCAAAATATTTTTAGTCCTTACTTTAATTGGAGTGGACTTCGTTATCAACATTGCATATATCCATCTCAATATTGTGGGTCATCTTCTGACAACTTCCTTGGAGCACTCAGTCCTGGAAATTCCATCTTGGCGAAAGAAAATGCAATCAGCATTATTCTAACAACATGAAATGCCATTGAAAAATTCTTAGTTTTTTGCCTTAGGAAATTCCTAATGTGATATGATAATTATGATGCCCACTATACTGAGCTAGCCATATACGCATTTCTCACGACCTTGTTTTTCCTGACAACTTGGACATCACGACGTTCATGGCATATCACAGTTAGGTTTTCTTTAACTAGCTCTACTTAATCCCACAACTTCCTTGATTGAAAGTCTTACCAACTTCTATAGGAGTAATAGTTATGACCTCATGGATTGTCCTATTCCACTCCTTTGCATCTGGATGTTCCTTCTAAATTAGTAATCCATGTTTCGCAATCCAAACGTTCGACAAAAATTATATGCCGAAAACATAACTCTAATTTCTGGATCTCCAATCTCCCCTATGCTTACATTTTGTTTTGTGTCATAGAAATCAAGCATTTGCAGCAACTAATATTTGAAGAAGTCCTTATCAAACATTGGCACTTGTGTAATAAGATTTCAATCGATGATTTGGTGGGTTATCTTGCCACCATTTCTGGTAGAATTCTCCAGTTGGCTGAATCCATGTTATGTCATTGAGAGGTATCCTCTTTTCCTTCTCTCTCTCAGGTGAATCTCCATGCCTTCTTTGAGACTGGTTCTCCTCCATTTCTTGATTGTCTTCATCTTCTTGTACACTTTGCAGGTTCTTGTCTTGCATCGTCTGGTCTCCTCTTCTCACCCTTGGTGTTCTCTTCTATGTAGCGGGTCGAACAATCTTTTGTTCTTCTCTGCTTGTATTCTTGCCCATTGTTCTTGAAAGCATGATTCTCCCGTACATGCTTCATCCATCATATGTCTTTTCTCTTTGTTGTACATTGATTATAACTGTTCAGTTAGTCTGACATATTTTGTACAACAAGTTACTTGCACTTGTATGGTAGTTCCTTATGGTTATACAACAACCTTTTGTTTATACGACATTCCTTCTATGTTCATACGACAATTCCCTTTGCAATTGCCAGCATCTCCTTTGCGGTCTTGCCTTCATTGTGCCTTTGTAGAACAACTTAATTACTAAGTCGTCCTTCTCCTTGGCTCATTTGTTTGTACGATAGCTTCCTCTATCCTTCCTTGGGCAATTCTAGAAACCCTAGACTGCAACTTTACCTAAAGCTTCCCGAACAACGGTCACCCTTTCATGCTTAACTTAATACGAAGTTTTGAAAAAATTCAGCTGTCTTTCCCAAACTTTGTATGGTGTTTCATTTGTTTGTCTAGTTCTTTAATTTCACCTCTATTCAAGCTCCTCTAGCCTAGCTTCGTTTCTCAATATTTCCTCTTGTTTTCGTATGCCTGTACAACCATCTGTACACGTGTAAAATATTCCTTATTCAACAATTGGGACGCTTTCTGATAGACTATTGCAATTTCTTTTTTTCGCTCGGTAATTTACCATGGTTTCTCCTTCAAATTTTGGTTGCAATTCCTACTCTTCGCGGCGTTTTCTCTTCTCTAAGGTCTTTTCCTTGCCAATGTCTCTCCTTGGTCTCTTCCCTTTATGTTCACTGACTAGCTTGATTGCGCAAATTTTTTAATTTTTGTTAACTCCCTCCTACCCCTATTTAAAATTTAAGTTTTGGGCAGGAGAGATTATAATTGGCCTATGGGCCGGCACGCCACCCACTCTTGCATGCGCTTTTTGAATTTTACCCATTTTTTTTAATACTATTTACATATTTATGTTGCTTTTCCCCAATAATGTCTTAAGGTCGCCATACAAATCGTACAACCACACTAACTTGCACTTGTACGATGTCGTTTTCTAACGTATCGTTTTGTTCTTCATCCTGCCATCTTGATGTTTCCCTCTGTCATACGATTTGTATAATCATCAGGTTGCTATGTTGTACGGTTCCATGTCGTACGATCTGCTTCCTTCTCTTGACATGTACAACGCATTGCCGTGCAAACTTCCTCTTGAACTGAGTTTGTACGGTGTCCTACCAAACAAACTTTCTCATGTGTCTGACTTGTACAACTTCTACCCTATAGTCTCCTTTCTCATTTACCTAATTTGTATGACAACCTGCCATACAGTCTTCTTCTTGTCTCTGACTTATACGATGCCCTGTCGTACGACGATCTTCATCTGTATGGCCTCTACTTAAGTTCCTTTGGACTAAGTCCCCTTTCGGACTTAGTGACCGAGTTTGCCTTCTTGTTCCTCCTTGAACTTGTTGAACTTTTTCATGGCTTATGCGAGCTTGTTATTGCGCATATCTTCGTTGATATCTTCCTCTACCATACAACAATGCCACGGACCTTCCTCTTATTATGAAGTGAATCTCCCTGTCTTGGGACTGCCTTCTCCCAACTCCAGGTTGTTCAAGATCTATCCAGTTCTTTGGTCGTTCATGGGGACATCTCCAGGTCAATCGTGGCCCTCGAGGTGGTCCTAATGGCCCAACCCAATGGTCACATACTAATTTTTTTGTGCTATATCAATGAAAGGTCCTTGTGCCCACCACATTGACCCTGCAACCTAAAAGTAGCAAGAGGGAAACTTCTTCCCCTCGAGCCATTGAGAGGGAGACCAATCAAACTCCTCCCTTGGCTAGGCATCCTTAGATCACCAAGAAGACTTGATTTTTTCCTCGAGTTGCCTAAGTTGCCTCTATTTTTTTCTCACAGTATACTAGATTATTCTTCCTGAATCCTTACAAGCGCTTCCTCGAAGAGTCTCCTTTGTCTTTTCACTTCATCCATTTGTCTTCTAAGTTGCCTTTTTGCATCTAGATACCTTTGTACCTTGGGACGAATTTGCGATTCTTTATATCTTCTCAAGAGGTTAGATTTAGAACTTGAACTATCTCTTTTGATATCGATTGGAGGAAGGCTATCACTAATTGTATCCTTCACCTAATTCCTTTCTTTATATTTCAAAGATGTTGGTGCTTCCATCACATATCTTCTTAGCAACTTCTTCCCTACTTAGTCAATATTGCACAGGATCCTCGGGTTCCTCCTATCGCCTTTCCTCTTGCCTTGATCTTTCTTCAGCTATTCATTGTTGTTCAAGTTCATTTTCTTACTCTTGTTGCCTTGTCACTTCTCATTCATTCAGCCTTTGCATTGTATCATACAATTCTTGGATGATGTACACCCTCATTCTTGCATTGTATCTGCACAAAGTTTTATATTCTTCTTGCAACCTTTGAGTTTCTTCTCACATTCTTTGTTGTAAGAACCCAATTTGAGCCAATGGCCTTAATCCTACCAACTCCTAAGATTCATATGAGTGCCATCCCCTTTTTTGCTTGGAAAATGAGTCACTTTATAAAATTAAAATATAACTTAAAATGAGTCACTTTATAACATTATAATATAAAGTGATTTTTTTTAAAAACCTCATAACTCCATTTTATAAAAATATTAAAGTAAACTATATTAAATTAAATGTTTAATTTAATATAATTAAACTTCGTCCATTAAAAACTCTAACCTCTGCCACTCCAATCCACAAACTAGAAGTATATTCGGACACCCATTTCAACAAAGAGTCTCACTTTACTATCCAATATGTCAGAAACCCTAATCCACTGACTTACTAAAAATAGTAAATCCATACTCCAAGGCTCGGATCGACCCAAAAAGCTGGCAACTAAAAGCATTCTGAATACTGAAGACGACTACAAACCCTCCAATGGGCTCCCCAAAACCTGACATAGCCTACGGGAACCCAAGAGTAGGCTAGCTCCATGTGATCCACTGACTGGCTAGGAAAGGGACATTACAAAGCTCGAGAAGGAGGCTCAATCTCCAGAAAAGCCCAGACGAAAGAAGAAGGGGCGATTTGATGTGCTACCCCAAACTTTCTCCCAAGAAGCACTGCAAAAGATAGCCGAGAATTTGGAGGCAGCTCGTACTTGGGAGCAACATCAACCAGCACAGGAGGAAGTGGATTTTACCATACCTTCAAATCTTTAGGGTCAGACAACCGAAACCAGTTCGGCTGAACGGTTTGGACCTACTGAGTACCTGGCGGAGGCTGAACACTTAACCCGCACAAGATCACCAGATTTGAGTGAAATAACATTGGCGAGACCAACTTCACTAGCGGCTACCTTGATGGGCACATTTTTAATAGATGATATGTTTGTCGCAGCAGCTAGGGAATCAGCCGCCACAGATAATAGATTTAGAAAATATGGAGGAACAAGAAGGGCGGAATAGCCAGAGTCCAGTACAACCTGGAGCACTAGACAGGTCACTTGTTCACCATACAGGAAGAGGAAAAGAAATTGCATAGGAGGAGGAACAAACAGATACTTGGTCCCAGGAATTCCTTATCTGAGTACCCAATTTTATGGACCCCTCGGATAAGATGGACAAGCAAGCGGCAGCATGTTTTGAGAAGTTAGAAAAGATCATGAATAGTTTTAGATTGCAGTTCAACAGTGCATGTATGGTCCAATGGAAAAAGTTGCAAGGCATGGTAGAGGAGGAAATAGATCAACTGGTTAAGTGGACGGCACAAGGTCCGTGGCAAAAGGAGATCTCAAGCATTTATGCAAAACAGCCATGGTCACTACCCACTACCTACTTGCAAACAATGGAAGGCATTGAGAAGCTGCCAGAAAAGACACCAATCCTCTATTTGCAGACAACGCAGGTATACATCTGCGGCCACGGTAAAAATCCTCCTCAGCATTCAGTGGAATATGGCACTCTAGTTTTTAAATTTTTCATGCCATATAAGGTCTTCGCAAGGACATTCAAGGATTTGAAGTGGATCTTGCCCGAAATAAGTGTGCATCAAATTCTATTGGTTTCAGGTGCACAACCAATACGAAGAAGGCCATATAGAATGAATATGAAGTATGCAGCGATAGTCAATGTAAAAATCAAGAAGATGTTGGATGCTAGAATAATTTTCAAGGTGAATGTGAATGAATGGGCGTCATCGATAGTGATCAATTTAAAGAAGGAAAGCAATCAGATCTGCATCTACGTTCATTTTTGGAGTTTTAATGCAATGACTATCAAAGATGCCTTTCCAATACCTTTTACTGATTCGGTTTTGAAGGAGGTAGCAAGACATAGATCAATTAATTTTCAGATAGATTCTCAAGCTACAACCGAACTAGTATTGCTAAGGATGATAGAATGAAAACCATTTTTGTAGTTGAAAATGAGATTTATACATATAATCGAATGCACTTCAGTTTGTGCAATGCCCCAATCACATTTTAGAGAATAATTTTGTATATTTTTTAACAAAAGTCCACAAACAAGTTCAATGTGTTCCTGGATGATTGGTCATTGTACGAGAAGGAGGACAAGCATTTGAAGGCATTGGAAGAATGCATGGTTGAGAAAATCAGAATCGGATCAGAATCGGCATGGAAAAGAATAGGGAAAATTCGGGAATCAGCAAAAAATCATGGACAAAATCGAAAAAAAATCAAGGACAAAATCGGCAAAAAATCAGCATTTTTTCATTAAAAACACCAAAGAAAATGCAAATTTTAGTAAAAAAAGGTTTTTACATGCATATCAAAAATTTTCGGGAAAAATCGGCTAGCTTGTGAATCACGAAAAATCGGATCGCATCAAGATTTTTTGCAGATTTTATCAACTATGGAAGAATGCATGAAGTTGTGTGTGAATGCTCGATTGTCCTTAAACCTAAAGAAGTGTAAGTTGTTGGTACAATACGATAAGTTGCTTGGACATGTAGAGTGCAAAGAGGGTCTAAAGACTGATCCTGACAAAATAAGAGTCGTAATGAGCATGGAGGAACCGTTGCCACATTTTGCTAAGGGGTAAAATTTTGAAAATTTGAAAAAACTGCTGCATTTTTAGGACCAGATCTTCTCCCTTCCTCCTTTCCATGCTATCAGTCCAAGCGATCCTCGGGATTGCATTTTCAGGTGTCATCAGGTTTAAGTTTTCAGGTTTCAGCGAGCTCCGGGGAGTCTGGGAAAAGGCCAAAAAATTCTAAGGCATGGGCACTCCCGGGTCGCACCCTTTTTGAGCGATTCCGGGAGTCGCCCCACTTTTGCGACGATTACCAGCTTCGCCCTGTCCCCAGGCGACTCCCGTCATCGCTCGGTGGCGGCAAGCGATAGCGCGGAAAAAAGCAAAATTTTCCAAGGCAAGGCTCTCCCGTGAGTCGCTCCATTCTGGAGCAACTCCCGTCCTCGCTCAACCGATGAGCGACCGCCGTCATCACATCCCTTCAGCGACCGCCGACGAGTTTAAAAAACGAAAAAATGGCTAAGGCATGGAGACCGCTCAAGTTCGCCCCTGCTCTCCGACGATCCCCGTCCTCGCTTAGCCGACGAGCGATTCCCGACGTCGCCTCCCTATCTGTGCGACCCCTAGCTTCGCCTCAAGACCCGGCGATCGCCAGCAGGTTGAAGAATCGACACTTCCCAGGGGTGGTAAAATTTCCTAAATAAAAGGAGCCTAAGTTCACTGCATTCCGGAGCGACTCCCGTCGTTGTCGCGGCAGCTCGGCGACTCCCAGCTTCGCCTCACCTTCCTACGATCGCCGGCCGGTTGGAAGATGAAATTTGTCTAAGGCAGGGAGCCCGCTCAAGGTCGCTCCACCCAGCAACGACTCCCGAGATCGCTCCTCTTTTGGTGCGACTCCCGGGTTCGCTCCATCAAGGAGCGACTCCCATCGTCGCTCATGCAACCCGTGAACCTTGGCATGTTTCCCAAAGCTTCCCCCAAATTGGCTTCGCCAAATTCGCTCAAACACTACGCGATTCTCAGCATCGCTCTTTGGCATCGGCGATTTTCGGTTCTAGCATAGGATCATGCGAATCTTAGCAACTTTTCAAGCGGACAAGGAAGCAAAGGTAGGTGGCCTGTCAAACTGTATTAATGAAGCGTCAACTCAGTTTGCAACCCCAGGACATCTTGTCAAAGCCCTTAAACATCCCAAGGGGCAGATCGTACCTGCGGCATTGAAGAGACGTGCCTTCTCAACAACCAGATCTGTCTGGAACCGTACCAGACTCAGGAGAACCGTGTTGCAGGTACGCTCACGGCCATCAAAGGTCAAATCTCAACAGCTGTCGCAGTTTTGGGGTTCTATGCTTCAATGTAATTTGGCGGGAAAATTCTGCTATAAATAGCAATAGACCTTCATTGTAAAAAGGGGGGGAACATATTGCTAAAAGAGTTGTTGTAAACAAACATTTGTTTCAATACAAAGGATCTTTGGCTCTAACTCTTGTCTCTTTCTTTTATGCTGCCTTCTGCAAGTATTTTTGCTTCATATTCATTTATTTTTCCGATTGCTGTAATTTTGCACTCTGCATTTTAAGTGAATCTGGAATTCTTACTGAAGGATACATAGGAAAGAATAGCATTGTTAGTTTCCGTTACATGCTTTGTTTTGATTGTTGTTGGTTTGGATATTAGTTAGTAATTGTGTTGTTTGTTCTTCCCCACCATTACTGCAATGCCATTTACATCTCTTTCTGTAACTTTTCAATCTCTTTCCAGTTCCCTTATCTAAAACCCCAGTTAGAATAGTATAGAAGTCGGCCTCCTCTGGAGATTGGCACGGAAGGCATCTCTTCCTCCCGGCATTTCAATCTGTTGGGTGGGTATAGGGCGCGTAGATAGACCAAATCCTTTCCTAGTGGCAGATCCGTAACCAACAGTTTCTATGGCACGCCCGGTGGGACGAAGACATTCCACCCCATAAGCAGTATTGAAGAAGTGATGTTTGCTTCAGTGTTGTTGAACCTGAACATCTGGCGACTCTGTTGAACTCAGACACCCTCCAAATCTCGAAGACCAGTACAACAAAATCTTGTCTTCATGCGTACGAGATGGAGAGTAAGAAACGTTGAAGAAGAACCTGAATACTACGAGCTTGACATGAACGCCTTGGGACGCACACGAAAGTCGAGGCGATTGCATTGGCAACCTTCCTCCAAAGTCTTCTTCTTTGCACTCATTCCATCCCCATCCACTCCTCCCACCCTCTTCCACATATCCGGTTCCCTTGGACCCACGGTCCCAACTCCTCAAGCCCCACAACTTCCTCCGCCACCATAATACCCGGCCTTGCCTCCGCCAATAGCACCATTGCCATTACCTGCCCCTCCGGCGGTTGACCCTTAGATGAGGGTTCTAAAAGAACTAGAGTCGCTTAACTCTACTATGAGAACACTGTCCAGCGACATGGTAGTGATGAAGAAGAAGCAGGCTCAGCAGGAATTTCTGTCGAGAATGCCATATCCTCCTTCGGTGCTTACAAGGGACCAAGCCGTAAGAGAGCAATCCGCGCAAGCTGGTTGTAATGTACCCAAATACCAAAAAAACACAAATTCTTGCAATAATAATGAACAGTTATAAAATGTTTTTTTTTTTGAAATACCCACAATTCAAATTACATCAACAATATCATAAACTGTATATGCAGGGTAAATTCACAATCTGAAAACATCAACAAACAATAATATTCCATATATAAGCAATATGGACTACTACATATGCTCACAACATAAAATAAGTGGAACGTTGCACCTGGTCCATGAGATACTTGAAACAGTAACCAATTTTTTGATGAGAAATGTTGTTTATAAATGCAGAACTGAGACGTTGGTGAAGGGTGAGCAGATCTCTTCAATTAAACTCTGAAAACTGAGTAATAATTCCCCAAATCAGGACGTCAGCTTTCTGGGATGCCAATCTGCCCCACAATCCAGAAATCTGTTCATGAACACATCTGATTGCAAAAACAATGCCCAAGGATGGGACATCTAGTTCCTGGAATCATATGTGGCCAATGCAATGCTCAAAACCCTGCCGAATACTTCTCCAAATTGGGTCGCCTACCTTCTGGACCCAAATTCACCTTCACAACTACACAAGAATGATCCCCAACCGCTGGTCGACTCATTCAGGGGTTTCACAATCACCAAAAACTCCACTAATCCGCAATGCTAATGATCTCCTGTGCCACAAATACTCAACTTTCTGATTTAGTAAATGAAGCTCACAACTGGTTACGAGGGATCAGCCTTTGTTCCTTCTACAAACCTGGGATCAGCCCAATAATTAGCAGAAGTCGATATGGGAGCAGCCCACCCACAAAACTCACAATATCATATCACATAATAATCTCCTATGGGACGCCCGTGCCTTTTATCCCCCTCTCATTCTAATTGCTCATTATGTGGGTCCCATTACATAAAAAATATAACACAACCTTATAACTCCTCAAATAAAATAAAAATAATAATAACACAACCTTATAACTCCTCAAATAAAATTAATAATAATAATAATGTCGCATGACCCATAACTCCCTATTCCACACACCACACCAAAAACCATTAAAATTATTTACATAAAATTAGAAATAGAATTGGGAAGGTCTAACTTTCCAAACTGGGAACATTACAGTCCTCCCCTCTCACATTGCTTGTCCTCAAGCAATGCAGCCCTGGGTGTGATAATATGTTTGCTCCTTCCCATGTTGCATCATCCATGGGCAAGCCCTTCCATTTGATTAAATATTCTTTGATGATCCTGTTCCTCAATTTCTTCTCTCTTGTTTCCAAGACGGTTTCAGGCTCTAGAATTAGTTTCCCTTCATCATCAAGAGGGGGTAACTCCATGGATGAAGTCACATGCTGTCCAATTGCTTTCTTGAGACATGAAACATGGAATGTGTTGTGCAATCTACTGTTGGCTGGTAAATCAAGCTCATAAGCCACCTCTCCCACCCTGTTCTTCACCATATAAGGGCCATAAAAGTGTGGTCTTAACTTCAAAGAAGATTGTTTATAGGGTTGCAATCTTAGGTAGACCATGTCCCCCACTTCAAAAGTGGGTTCAACACGCTGCTGGTCTGCATACTTTTTCTGTCTATTTTGGGCTTCATAAATGTTATCCCTTAATAATTACAACATCTCTGTGTGTTCCTGAATAAAGTCTCTTGCTTTGGGAACCCTGCTGTCCACAATTAATACATCAGTGAGTGTAGGGGCCTCATATCCATATAGTGCCATAAAGGGGGTCATTTTGATGGACATATGTTAAGTGGTGTTATAACAGAATTCCCCCATGTATAACCATTTAACCCAGGCATTCTGATTCCCTGAAACATAATTTCTAAGGTACCCTTCCAACCATTTGTTCACTGTTTCTGATTGCCCATCCGTTTGTGGGTGATAATTGGTGCTGGGAGTTAAGCTTACACCACACAAACTAAATAATTCCCGCCAAAAATTACTGATAAACTTGCTATCCCTGTCACTCACAATAGTTTTTGGCAAGCCATGCAGTCTAAAAATTTCCTTGAATAACAGATCAGCAACTTGTGCAGCAATATATACAATAGAAATGGAAAAGAAGTGAGCATATTTCGTCAATCTATCCACCACTACAAAAATACAGTCCTTACCATTTACTTTTGGTAGTCCGGTAATGAAATCCATGGATATATCTCCCCATTTCTGTGTTGGGATAGGTAGGGGCTGAAGTAGGCCTGAAGGAAAATTGTGCTCCACTTTATTGACTTGGCAGGTAGGGCATTCAATAACATGAGTGAGCACATCATTTTTCAAACCTTTCCACACAAACCTCTCACATACTTGTTTGTATGTTTTGAAATAACCAGGATTACCAGCCATTGGAGCATCATGAAAAGTCATAATAATTTTCCCCTTAAGCTTTGAATTAGGTATTAAGAAGATTCTCCCTTTATATTGAATCAGCCCATCTTTAATTTCATACCTGTCATTACTATATGTATTTTCCAAAATACTAGAAGCCAAGTCATTCTTTGCATATTCAGCTATTATAGCTGTCTTCAAATCATTAGTAATGACAGAAATAGCATAGAATGTGGGATTTCTAGATAAAGCATCAGCAGCTACATTCTTTATTCCTTTTACAAACTCAATGTCAAAGTCAAAGGCTTGTAATTTGGTAACCCACTTCTGTTGTCTTTCATTTAACTCATTTTGTTGGCCAAGGAAGAATCTCAAGCTGTTATGATCTGTCTTCACAACAAATTTACCACACATAAGATACTGTTTGAATTTCACCAACGCATGCATGATGGCAAGCATCTCCTTATCATATGTGCTGAATCCTCTTTCATGCTCTTTCAGCTTCCTACTCTCATAGGCTATGGGGCGTCCTTTTTGCATGAGGATGGCTCCAATACCTACTCCTGATGCATCACAACTGATAGTGAACGGAGAAGAAAAATCAGGTATAGCCAACACCGGTCAAGTAGTCATTACCTTCTTGAGTTGTTCAAAAGCTTGCTGTGCATCTGGGTTCCAAGCATATGCTCCCTTTTTTGTCATTTCTGTCAAGGGGGCTGCCAAGGCTGAAAATCCTTTGATAAATCTTCTGTAATAGCTACATAGGCCCAAGAACCCTCTTAGTTGAGTCAATTTGGTAGGAATTGGCCAATTTTGTATGGCTGTGATTTTATCTTGGTCCACTTTAACACTCTCATAGCTGATCACATGCCCCAAATAAAGAATTTCCATCATACCAAATTCACATTTAGACTGTTTAGCATAAAACTCTTGTTCCTCAAGAATGCTCAAAACAATGTCTAAGTGCATGAGGTGCGCTTCCCAAGATTTGTTGTATACTAATATGTCATTGAAAAACACAAGCACAAAAACCCTCAAATGCTCCCTCAATACCTGATTCATAGCTGCTTGGAAAGTAGCTGGGGCATTGGTTAGACCAAAGGGCATCACTAAAAATTCGAAGTGCCCATAATGACATCTGAATGCTGTCTTTGGGACGTCCTCTTCTCTCATCCTGATTTGGTGATAACCCAACCTTAAGTCAATTTTTGAGAAATATCTTGCCCCGTGTAGCTCATCAATGAGTTCATCCACCCTAGGAATGGGGTACCTATTTTTTATAGTTTTCTTATTGAGTGCCCTGTAATCAATACACATTCTTAAACTCCCATCTTTCTTTTTTACCAACACTATGGAAGATGCAAAGGGGCTGCTGCTAGGCCTTATATGACCCATTGTGAGCAATTCCTTGATGGTTTTTTCAATCTCATCTTTGTACACTTTGGGGTATCTATAGGGTTTTATCATGATGAGTTTAGTTCCCTCTTCTAGTTCAATTGAATGCTGAAACTCTCTTGGGGGAGGCAACCCTGCTGGTATTTCACTGAAAACCTTCTTGTGTTTCCCTAAAATCAGCTGAATATCATGATGAGTCTCAAGAGATATGGAGGGTTTACCCTTGGAAGAGAAAATGCCAACTGCCCACAACCAATCTCCTTTTCTTAAAATTCTTTCCATTCTTTTAACTGTCACATTGTGCAAAATATGCTCCTTTATCCCTTGCAACACTACCTCCTTATCTCCAACTTTAAATTTGAATTGCAATGTTTGATTATTAGTAGTGTAGTCTCCCAAAGAAAATAGCCACTGTACACCCAAAATTACATGGGGTGTATCCTTACCCATAGGAAACACAACAAAATCATCAACCATGTCATAATTAGTGAGATGTATTTTCAGTTGGGGTACATAAATATGGCAGCGTTCTACACTTCCATTGCCCACAGCTACATCAAAACAAGGAAATATTTTTGTTGTCAAACTTTTCTTTTTCACCAAGTCTTCATGAATGAAGTTATGAGTATCTCCATGATCAATAAGAACTATCACCTTTTCTCCTTCAATCACCCCTGGAACTTTGATGGTAATGTAGGCCTTATTAAGGTTTCCCAAAGATGCCAGGCTGCCCAAACTAGGGACGTTGGGAGTTCCTTGGGTTGCATTTTGTGTTTCTTCTATTTCTTGATCCTCGGAAGATTCATAATCACTTGCAGACTCCTCATCATCTGATATCACCTGTATCAACCTAATTTGTCCTTTTTCTTGGCACCAATGGTTTCTGTCAAAGTGTATTTTGCAATAGAAACAGAGCCCCTTTCTCCTCAACTCATCACGTTGTAATCTGGAAGCTTTTGGGGGGTGCTAAAGCTGGAAATTTGGGTCTTGGGGGTACGGTTGATGAAGACATGGTGCAAACCCTCCTTATTGCTTCCTGTAATGATGTTGGTTCAAATCCTTTTACCCATCCTTTCAAGGGTTCCATCAAACCTTCTATGAATAGGAATATTAACCTTCTTTCTGAAATATTAAGCACCATAACTGAAAGTCTCTCAAATTCATCTACATAAGCATCTACAGAAGACCTTTGTTGGAGAGTTTCTAACTCCCTGAAATATTCTTCCTCATATTTTCTCTCGAATCTGTCAAGGAGCCTCATACTAAAGTCATCAAATGTCTGAATTTCTCCATGGCCTTGTGTAACCATTCCATTATTCCACCATTCATATGCTTTGCCTTCCAAATATACCAGAGCAAATTTAACTGCATCTTTCTCCTCGGTAGGGCAGAATTCAAAATAAGTCATTAATTTTTGTTGCCATACCCGGGCTGAGATTTTATCACTCCCATCAAACATGGGAACTTGCATTTTCTGCTGCAATAATTTCTTTTCCTCATATCTTCCTTTGATGTTCTTCTTTCCCACAATATTCATATATACATCAAAAGAGACATTTTCCCTGAAGTTTGCAAATCTTCTGTTGTACCTATCAAGAAGTGCCTCCATCTCCTCATCTTCCTGATCTGGATTTGGCTCTGTGGGTTTGATAAATAGATTTTGTGAAGGCCTAGGTAAAGGGGTGTGAGAAAATTTCACAGATCTATCACCTCCACCTTGAGTAGTGGCCCTAGATGTGGCTTCATGTTGATGATGTTGATTGGACTGTTCCATACTAAACACCATTCGCTGCAATAAATCACCCTGCCTACGAATTTGCTCAACCATGGCTCTAAATTCTTGCATACCTTCATTCGCTGTTGATTCTCCAATTCGGTCTGCCATTTTGGGTGATTCCTCTTCCTGCACTGCAATTTTTTCTACTGGCTCAACTGGGTTTGTAGACCCTTGTTGTGGATTAAAATTGGGGTTTCGCTGACTGTTGCGCCTTGTATAGTATTTATGGAACGGTTGCATTAAAAACCCCCACTACTGCAATACCCACAAAAAAAAACCCTAGATCTGATACTTCTTTCACAAACCCTCTCTGAGATCTCCACAGGGGACAGAAACGTGGCTCTGATACCACTGTAATGTACCCAAATACCATGACTTGTGGGGAGACGCCAACCTCCAATCGCTTCTTAAAATCGGCTCCGACCACAGTCCTATATTTTTAGACACAAACAATCCGAAAGTTTTCAAAACCGCTTTCAAGTTTGAAGCTATGTGGATGTTGCATCCTGATTTCAAAGAGAGGATTAATCAATGGTGGCAAACCGAATTTCAAGGAACACCTTCTTTCATTTTGGCTCAGAAACTCATAACTATTAAAGAAAATATCAAAATATGGAACAAAGATATTTTTGGCAACCTTTTCCAAAATAAGCAGGATATAATGTTGAGGTTATCTTTGATTGAAAAAGAAAATCAGGAGAAAGGAGATTATACTGCTGAGATGAAAAGTGAAGAGAAGGATTTGTTGGCCCAGTATCACAATATTCTTCAATGTGAAGAAATCTTCTGGAGGCAAAAGTCTCGTGACTTATGGCTTAAAAAAGGAGATTCCAACACCAAATTCTTTCATACCTCTACCATGAGACACCGAAGCAACAACAAAATTAAAGAAATTCGCAGTCAGAATGGAGAGATCATTAATGATATCAAAGAAATTAGGAATAATGGAATAACTCATTTTATGCAATTACTTCAGGAAGCGAACAGACCAAATTCCCAGGCAGCTAAGGATTTCTTCCTTCAATTCATTCCTCATCTTATTCCTGATAGCATAAATGACAAACTCACTCCTACCCTTTCTGATGAGGAAATTAGAGATGCTTTGTTTTCCATGAACCCCGACAAGGCTCCTGGTCCGGATGGCTTTTCTCCAAGATTCTTCCAAGCCTTTTGGGATCTTGTCAACAAGGAAGTTTGCTAAGCACTAAGAAAGATCCAACGTTCCAAAGTCATTCCAAGAGGCTTCAATTCCACATTCATAGCACTTATACCAAAAATTCCTAATGCAAGCAATTTCAATGATTTCAGGCCCATCAGTGTTTGCAATTTCATATACAAGATTCTAACAAAAGCCATCACCATACGCATGAGGGAAGTGATGCCCCTAATCATAAATCAGTGTCAAGGAAGCTCTGTCAGAGGTAGATCAATCTTGGATGGCATCATCACAGTGCATGAAGCAATTAACTCATTATCAATCAACAAAAGAGTTGCTTTCCTTCTCAAACTTGATATGAATAAAGCATATGACAAACTTAATTGGGATTTCCTTTTTGCCATCCTGGATAAGTTTGGCTTTCATCTTCTGAGTGGGTTCTCTGTCCTTATTAACGGTTCTCCTGCATGATACTTTCAGAGTAGCCGAGGTCTAAGGCAAGGAGATCCTTTATCTCCTCTTCTTTTTATTATTGTTGCTGAAGCCTTAGGCAAATCAATTATAGCAGCAAAAAATGCAGGTCTTATATCTGGGCTCCAGGTTACTTCTCAATGTAATCCCATCACTCACCAACAATTTGTTCATGACACCCTGTTGTCCACCTTTGCCTCTGTCAATGAAGCAAAAATCATTAAGCGGATCCTCCTCCTTTATGAAGAAGCTGCAAGCCAAAGGATAAATTTTCAAAAGAGCAAACTTTATTTTCTCAATACTCCTCCGAGAAGACAGAACATCATTGCTGATGTCCTCAATTGTTTTATAGCTCAACTACCTTCATACTATCTGGTATTACCTCTCTTCACTGGAAGTGTCAAAGAAAGCTTATGGGACAATGTTATTAAGAGACTACAAAAAAAGCTTTCCACTTGCATAAGTAATTTGTTATCTCAAGCGGGTAAAATCACTCTTACTATGGCCTGCCTTAAGAGTATTCCAGTTTATTTTTTTTCCTTATTCAAAGCTCCTGTGAGTGTTTACCAAAAAATAGAAAAAATCCAAAAACACTTTCTATGGACAGGATCTGAAAACAAGCACAGATTTCATTTGGTTGCTTGGGATAAAGTGTGCAAACCCAAAGATCAGGGAGGTTTAGGGCTCAGAAGAATTTCTCCTCTCAACATTTCCCTCCTTGCTAAGCAAGCTTGGCACCTTATTTCCAATGAAAATGTCTAGTGGGTCAAGATCATAAAATGGAAATACCTCCAGGCTTCTCCTTTCCTTCATGGGGAGGTCCACTGGCGCCCATGACTATTATTTGGGTGAAGTGTGGGACTAGGCTCTTATCCAAAATCCTATGCTTCGAAGGCTGAGAAACATTACTAATCAGTTGGTTGGACCTCTAGTGGCAAATTTCATCTCCTTCAGCAATGGACACAAGACCTGGAGAAGGATTGTTATTCCTGATCATCACAATGAAATATCCTTTTTGTATGATCAGCTTTCTTCTGTCAGAATCCCTTCTGGAGACCCCAATGACTGCCCTATTTGGGAACCTACTGATTCTGGAGATTTACTGTCAAATCAGCTTATATGCTCTCTCTAAACATTCTTGAAACACTTATTCCGTTCAAGCTGGTTTGGACCAAACACCTGATTCCCAAGATTGCCTCCTTTTCTTGGCTTTGTATTCAAGATCGCATCTTAACTATTGAAAACCTTATAAAAAGAGGTATTCCTCTCCCTAACAGGTGTTATCTTTGCCTCTCTACTGGGAATCTACTTCTCACCTATTCTTATTTTGTCCTTTCTCAAGAATGGTGATTAATAAACTCTTCCTCAAGTTCCAGATTGCTTGGGGCTGGCCTCCTTCCATTGTAGATATGTTTTTGCAGTGGCCAAATCCTTTCAATAATCCTGTGCTTAGAGGTCTTTGGAAATTTTGCTTACAACATTTTCTTTGGCAAATCTGGCTTGAACGTAATAGAAGAATATTTGATATGAAAGCTCTGGATGCCAACATTATTGCTAGTAAAATCATCCTTTATGCTAAGGAGAATGCTCTTGTTGCTCCTTTTGATCCTTTTCCTTGCCCACCTTTCAAGAGAGCAATCCTAGACTCTTATAATATTTTCCTTGATATTTCAAGGCCTGCTAATCCTTCATCGTCAAGAACCAACATCAAATGGCAGCCTCCTTCGGTGGGATGGGTTAAGTTTAATTTTGATGGTGCTGCAAAAGGGAATCCTGGTATTGCAAGAGATAGAGGAATCCTCTGTGATCATCTTGGTAACTCCATTTTTGCCTTTTCTGAACCTTTAGGCACTCTTTCCAATCATTCAAGTTGTTTGGAGAGGCCTCCAATTCATAAAGGATATTCCAGGTAAAGTCATAGTCGAAGGAGATTCTCTAAACATCATCAACTACCAAAGAACTTCCAAACTCAACAACTGGAGAATCAGAACAATTGTTGAAGAAAGTAAACAAATCCTTCGCCACCAAATTGATACTGTAGTCCAACACACTTTTAGGGAGGCCAACTCTGTTGCTGACAAATTGGCCAATATTGGCGTTTATGCTCAAGGATTGCTGACTTGGACTGATGTCCTTCCCACTGAAGTTTCTGAGCTGGTAAGACGTGATCAAAACAGTGTTAGCTATGATGAGCCTAGAAATCCTTGATTATTTCTTTGCCCAAGACTTCCTTTTTCACGTGTTTCATTGGGTTCATGTCCAAATCTTCAAAAAGTTCCAAAATGAAGATTTTGTTCACCAATTATATCATCTTACTTTGAATCGAGGCCACGCGATTATATTTCCAAGTTTTCCGCCACATTCTCTTTGGGCTCCCCCCCTTTTTTCGATAACCGTTTCCATTCTGAATCCCAATGCTAGGTTCACTTCAAATTTAAACCTTTTCTTTCTCGTGTGCATGATTATTGTCCTCTTTCCTTTTCGAGAACCCTCTTTCAACGCTCTGTTTTTCGCATTCTCCAATGGCCTCCTGAGATGAACATCCCAATCCTTTCTAGGTATCGCGCCTGTTTCTTTTTCTGGCTTCGTTGTTTGAGCATTACCGAAAGTTTTCCTTTTCATTGGATGGTGATATTCCCTATCCCCTTCACCCTGGTTTATCGCCCCAATATCTGTCGTGCCTTTCGCTCTGACCAATCTACTTCCTTTAGGCAGTTTTTTCCTTTTTCGACTAGCCTTCACTGGTTGTACTTCAAGTGCTGGAGCTCCATTTTTACTTGCTATTTTCTTCACCTGCGGCTTGTTCAGTGGACGCTTATTCCTATCTTTGTTCTTTTGGCCCTGTGCATTCCTTGCCCTAACCTTTTTCTTTCCTCACTTCCTCTTGCAATCATGAAGGAAGGAAAAGCCGTTTTCATTGAGCCTGAGACTCTTGAGTTGGATTCTATTTCCACTGACATGTTTAAGGACAAAAAAGGTCTCATTGATTTTTTCAAGTTGTTTAGCAGAGTTGATGAGGAGGTTACCAAAGCATTCATGACTATCTGGGACAAAGGCGTCGTTGCCATTCACGGCGTTCAATTTCAGATTTCCTTGGAGTTGTATGGCGGACCTGACAGGACAAGATCTGGACAGCAAGGTCATCAGAAGAAATAAACACAACTGCGAGGCAAAGCTGACAAGATGGTCAAAAAAGGTTTGTTTCAACACCAACTTTCAACACCCTGGAAAGAAATCTTAAAGCCTATCATGCAATACCTTTATTGTGATAACCCTGAATCCCAACTTTGTTGTTACCATTTAGCTTTTGTAAATCATTTCCGTGATTCTAAAATGATGAATATTCCCGCCGCGTTATTTTGGTCCATGGATTATACTCTTACGACCATTCGCTCTAAGAAGGAAGAGGCTAAACCCTGTCATCAGGGTCTTTTCAAAGTCCTGTACAAGTTCCTCCTTCTAAATTTTCCCAAAGGTAACATCCCGGCCCCTGAGTCTGAGGAAGAAAATTATTCCTCAACCCCTAGTCCGAAAGCTACCCGATATAAAAGGAAAGACAAGAGCGATAAATCCTATTCTGAGTTCAATGTCCGAAAAAAAGTTAAAGTCGAAAAAACCCCTGTCCGCAACTCCCAAAGACTGAAACTCAAAGAAATTGCCATTACCCCTCTATCCACCTCTGTTAAAACCCCAAAGGAAATGTCCAATTCTCCTAACCTTGTCAAAAGGTATCTCCACAAATTGGCTGTCCATGCTACCTCTGCCACCATTAACCATCTTGAGACTGCTCACTTGGCTATCGAGAAGGTGATTACAAAACTCAAAGAACAACGTCATGCTCTGAGTCTCCTATTCTTCTGCGACAACTTTGAAAACATTCCAGCTATGTCGGGTGCCAAGGTATCTGTTGATACCAAAATTGATGCCAAAAATGATGTTAGAGATGATGATGTCATGGAGATTACCAAGGAAGCTTGCACCACTGTTCAAAAGGACAACACAAAGGAAATTCTAAAATCTGATGTGAAAGATACCATCCTGGAGGGCGCTGCTTCATCACTTATGCAGACTGACTTTCCTCTCGGAGACTGACGGCTATTCCTCTGGGTTCTGGTTCCTCCGTGGCGAAGGATTTCTTTTTTTTGGGCTCTGCTGGATGTTCTCATGTTACGCTTTGGGCCTTTTTGTCATAGGTTGCTCCTTCTGGGTTTGAAGGCTTTTTGCCTGCTAATTTTTAGCTCCTTCTAGTCAGAGGATGTAGTTGTTGCCATATTTTGCATGGGGTGCCATGTCTTCGAAGTTTTTGTAAGGATGTTGCTTTCCCTTCCGTCTTTCTTCTCTCCCTTTCTCCGCTATCCCCTATCTTTTGTGCCATCAGTTTTATTTTCTCCATTCTCCACCCCCCATACTTCTGATTGTTTCTCTGAGAGGGCAAAGAGCCCAAAATTTTCTAAGTGTTGTTGTTCGCCCGACTGCGCAGCGCAGTCGGGCCGCGCTCGCCTATCTGTGCGCACTTGGGCAGGATTGTCAGAAGCGTGCCCAGAAATTCTCTAAGTGTGGAGCCGCCCAACTTCGCAGCGAAGTCGGGCTGCGCTCCTAGTTCCATGCGCACTTGGGAAGCCTACATGTGGAGCTGAGCTCAGAAAATCGACTAAGTGTTGAACCGCTCGACTTCGCAGCGAAGTCGGGCTGCGCTCCCAATTTTATGCGCACCTGGGCGACGTCAATGAGAAAGATCCAAAAACGGCTAAGTGTTGGCGCCACCCGACTTCGCAGCAAAGTTGGGCGGCGCCCTCAAAGAGTTGCGCAGCCGGGCGATTTGCCATAGTGACCTCAAAAAATCGGCAAAGTGTTGAGCCGCCCGACTTCGCAGCGAAGTCGGGCTGCGCTCACTGACTTGTGCGCACTCGGGCAAAGGACGTTGAAAACTGCCCAAAAAAATTCTAAGGCACGAAGGCCTACCCAACTGCGCTCCCTCCCAACTGCGCTGCTTCCACCCTGCGCTGCCCGGTTGTGCTCCAATTTTGGGTGAAGTCGGGCAGGAGAGAAAGTGTGAGCTTCAAAGGCAGATTTTTTCCCCCTTATCAGATCCCGACAGGTGTCCAGCCTCGAGATTCGAGTCAGTGATGCGACAGAAGGTGTGCGAGCGTGAACTGACTTATTGTACCGTAACTACCCTCATTCGAGCTGACTCGAAGTTTCATCTACCGCACTACCACGTAGCTGCTAAGTTTTCAGGTGGACCTCGCTGCAAGTGCGTTCCATACCCGCAGAGGTCAACATCAGCCGCTTTTTGCCGCTTTTGTCTGTTTTGTCAGCTTTGTCAGCTATTGTCAGGTCTGGGATCCCGTGCCCGAAGTTGTAATGGAGGGGAAATTTGCGCTATAAATAGCTGCGCCATATCATTGTAAAGAGGTGGAAGAGGTATATATTGCTAGGGAACTGTTGTAGCTGTGCGTTTGCTTCTGAATATGAAATATACTTGGCTCTATTGATTGTCTTTGTCTTGTATGCTGCCTTTACTAAGTATTTCTGCCTCATGTTGCTTATGTTATTACTTGTTGTTATTCTGCTTTTCTGGATATCGGTATTTGATAGTTAAGTATTCCTGGAATGCAAAAATGAAGGATACATAGGACGAATGGTGTTGATAGTTTCTCCAACATATTTTGTGTTTAACTGCTATTAGTAGTGGTGATTGGTTGTTACCGTGTTGCTTATCTTCCCCACCCGGAACAATCATATTTACATTTCTTTCTACATCTCTAATTTCTTTCTTGCACTCTGAGCTTGAACCAAATTGAGAAAACATAGGAAGCCGGCCTCCTCCGGAGATTGGCGCGGAAGGCATTCCTTCCTTCCGGCCTTTCAATCTGTTGGGCAAATCTAGGGCGCATTACACTAAATCCTATCCTAGTGGCAGATTCGTAACCAACAGTTTCTCTAGTACGCCCGGTGGGACACGGGAGTTTCCCACCCCAAAATAGAATCGAAGCATCGATGTTCGCTTCATTGCTGTCAAATCAGAACACCTGGCGACTCTGCACTACTTGAATATTCTCTGAGTCCATGAGACTGGTCCGATATCAAAAGTGCCTTCATGCATACGAGAAGGTGGAGAGCAAGGAACCCAGGACAGCAGCCTGATCTCTACGAAATTGACATCAACGCTCCTGGGGAGTGCGTAAGGCTGGCTGACTACCAAGCTCACCAAAACGAACTCGAGGCTGAAGCTGAAATAGAAGAAGCTGAGGTTGAAGAAGCTGAAGTTGGAGAGGCAGAAATTGAAGAACAGCCTACGACTTCGGACAACGCTGATACTGATTATACTACTGAAGAGGAAGAAGACATGGCTGCCCAACAAAATGATGACGATCTCTTCCCAGCAGTTGATTCCACAGGGCCCTTGGCTCTAGTTGGACAAGAAGTTGTACCCCCTGCTGCCTTGAAATCCATTCCTACTTATGATGGCTCCGAGAAAACAGCATACGAGCACATCCAAGGTATTCTGGCCTTGGCTGCACTGCACTCTATCACTAGTGAGAGTGTTAAGACCCGTTTATTAGCCCTTTCTCTGAGAGGGAAACTCCTTTACTAGTGGAGATCTTTGCCAGAAGGAGCTATCACGGGATGGCCCCAGTTAGCGGGCAGGCTAGTGAAGGGATGCAACGAGTTCGTTGATCCCTCCTCTTTGCTACACCAGTTTCAAAGTATTCAACGACTTCAACGTGAGGTTTGCGAGGTCCTGGAAAAGAGTGCCTCGCGAGCTGCGACCTCCTGCGGGACAAGCTGCGCACTATTACCTGAGGTCTTTTAATTCAAATATTTGTCTGCTTCTAAAGATAGACCGGGTCGACACTTTTCCCGCTTTATATGAAGCCGCCCAGCAAGCAGAATTAGACAATTTCTATAGGCAGACTCCCTCATAGAATGTAGCCTCCCATCTATCCTGATTTCCCTCAGTCACAATATCCACCCGCGTCTGGTGCGACGCCATCCTCGTCAAATCAGTACCCCCAGCAACCATGGAATCCAGCGCCACTAATAAACCCGTATGGTGTGCCCCATATCCATTATCCTAATCCGCCACCTCCGCCTCCGCAATATCCTGCACTCCCAGCTCACCCTCAGTACGCGGCATATTCTGCACCTCCTCCATTAGCCACAATACCTCCACCGCTCCGGCCGACGCATGCTGATAATGATATTCAGAATAAGATCCTTCAGGAGGTGCGAGCTCTTGCCTCTAGTTACCATACTATCTCCAACGACATGACGATCATGAAGAAGAAGCAAGCCCAAAAGGAGTTTCTTCCGAGGAGACCATATCCTCCCCCTGCGCTGACAAAAGATCAAGCCGCTCAAGCGCAAAGGCCCCCGGCGAGGAATGCTGCCAATGATGCTCAACCAGGCACTTCGGACCATGTTAACTGGTGCTCTACATGCAACGATCCACATGGAGAGGAGGGTTGCATGCTGCATCGGCATTATATTCAAACCCTTGCGGGCAACGCCATGGAGGACGAAGCATACATGATCCTTAACGATGAAGGTAACTTTGCAGTCCCAGAAGAAGATCCCGTGTCTCTCTTGACCAAGGAGGGCAAAAGGCCGATTGAGGCCCCCATGGCCCAAATGAAGCCGTTTAAAGTATACGCCAGAAGGGAAAGGACGCAGCCTACTGTGCTAGCACCTGACAAGCCACCTTTACCTCCTACAGCCAAAGAAAAGTTCCCGACGCTCAAGGCTCCCGCGGCAAAGGCTCCCGCGGCCCAACCTCTAGCTGAAACAAAAGAACAAGCTCAAGAAAAGTTGAGGTATCCGTTGGTTACGAATCTGCCACTAGGATAGGATTTAGTGTAATGCGCCCTAGATTCGCCCAGCAGATTGAAAGGCCGGAAGGAAGGAATGCCTTTCGTGCCAATCTCCGAAGGAGGCCGGCTTCCTATGTTTTCTCAATTGGTTTTAAGCTCAAAGTGCAGGAAAGAAATTAGAAATGCAGGAAGAAATATAAATGTGATTGTTATGGGTGGGGTGGATAAGCAGCACAGCAACAACCGATCACCACTACTAACAACAATTAAACACAAGATATGTTGCAAAAACTATCAATGTCATTCATCCTATGTATCCTCTACCTTTGCATTCCAGGAATACTTAACTATTAAATACCGATATCCAGAAAGCAGAATAACAGTAAGCAATAACATAAGCAACATGAGGCAAAAATGCTAAGTAAAGGCAGCATACAAGATAAGAACAGTCAATAGAGCCAAGTATATTCTATATTTAGAAGCAAACGCACAGCTACAGTGGTTCCCTAGCAATATATCCCCCTTCCACCCTTTTAAAATGATATTGTTGAGCTATTTATAGCGTAAATTTCCCCCCCATTACATCGTTGGGCACAGGATCCTAGACCTGACAATAACTGAAAAAGCTGACAAAGCTGACAAAAGCGGCAAAAAGCGGCTGATGTTGACCTCTGCCAGCATGGAACGTGCTTGTAGCAAGGACCACCTTAAAAATCAGCAGCTACGTGGCAATGCAGGGATGATGCTCCGAGTCAGCTTGACTGAGGGCAACTGAAGTACAATAAGTCAGTTCACGCTCGCACACCTCCCGTCACATCTCTGACTCGAATCTCGAAGCTAGACACTTGTCAGAATCTGAGAAGGGAAAAAATCTGCCTTAAGAGCTCGTATTTCCTTTCTTGCCCAACTTCGCCCAGAATTGGAGCACAACCAGGCAGCGCAAGGGGGAAGTAGCACAGTTGGGGAGGCCTACGTGGCTTAGAAAATTTATGGGCTGGTTTCAACATTCTTTGCCCGAGTGCGCGCAAGTAAGTGAGCGAACCCCGACTTCGCTGTAAAGTTGGGTTGCTCATCCAACACTTAGTCGTTTCTTCGAGTGAGTCGCCCAACTGCGCACGAACTTGAGGGCGCAGCCCGACTTCGCTGCGAAATCGGGCTGCGCACCCAACACTTAGAAAAATTTCGGGTTCAGCTAACGCCCATGTGCGCACAAAACTGAGAGCGCAACCCAACTTCGCTGCGAAGTCAGTGTTCGCTCTATACTTAGAAAAAATTCGGGTTCAGCTCTCCGCACGTCGGCTTCCCAAGTGCGCTCAAAATTAAGGGCGCAGCCCGACTTCGCTGCGAAGTCGGGTTGCGGCAACACCAACACTTAGAAAATTTAGGGCCTTTTGCCCTCTTGGAGAAACAGTCAGAAGAAGGAGAGGGGGGGAATGAAGAGAATGAAACTGATGGCAGGGAAGAAAGGGGATAGTGGAGAAAGGGAGAGAAGGAAGAGGGAAGGGAGAGCAGCATCCTTACAAAAAACAAACGAAGACATGGCACCACGTGCAAAATGTGGCAACATTCTTGGCGGCTCGCGGAGTGTCGAGCTCGCCTCGATGCAACGAACCAGGCCTTTATCCTTTGGGCGCAGAGGAACTCCCTTCGCCTGCATCCTGCTGCTCTTGCTGCTGCTGAGTCCCCTTCTTGGGTAACTGTTCTTCTTCGGGCTCACTTTCAGCAGTCTCTTCTTCTGACCCTTCTTCTTCTTCTCTCTCTGAATCTGAATGCTCACTACCATCGCCCTCTTGCTCGGCAGGTTTCTCCCACTCGCAGACGTGCTTGTATGCGGTCTTGGCCAGATCTTCTTCCAGCTGTCTCGAGTTGTTCTGAAGCTGAAACAGCTTCTCTTGATTCTCGAGTCGCTTAACAAGGAGATTATCAGTCCTGCGCCGAATACCATTGATTTCGTATTCTTCGCTTATATCATCGAAATTCTTCTCCTTGATCCGGTGTTCATAATCGGCCTCGATCATCTCTCGGAGAGGCTTCTTAACTTTAGGGATCAATTTCTCGATTCGGAGCACCCTCCTGTCCAAGTCAAACTTCGTGCGCTTCACCGGGGCGGCTATCTCCTCGACTCTTCTCCGTTTGACGCCCTGGAGGAAAGACGCGGAACATCCTACGGCCTTTGCGGCTAGAGGTTGATCGTCCGTGATTTGCAGTTGTTCTCCCATGAGGTCCAGCTCTGCCAGCATAGGGTACGCCGAGGCCAAATCCTGTTGCGGCATCCTTCCTGCAAACAATGAAGCAGGAGATATTCCAGAAAATGAGGCCGCTTTCAAGGGCGACCGGGTCCTAGGAGAAATGGGCGGCTGAGTGGGAGGTGGAGACGGGGTTTTGAATGATGTGGGTGAGCGGCATGGCGATGTAGGTACGGCTTCAGCACTGGCCGCGGGTGAAGGGTTTAGGGTTTGACCCAGGGTTTGGAAAACGTTTGGGTCCTGGGCAAAATGTTCTAATGAATGGGGACTGCGGAAGGACTAGGAGATAGGCGACAGGGATGATGCGACTAAGGCTTGCCCTGATACAAAGGGGGAAGGTGGTACGGCAGGGCCAACTGGGATTTGGGTAACCGGGGAAGAGGACGTACCTGCGGGCTCCGCCTGAGCCGGTGCTTGGAGGACGCCTGCTGCCCAGACCTCTGCTTCTTTCCCTGGACTATCCAGAGAGATGATTTTTGGCGCGGCTGCTTCTGCTCGTGGGGCCGCTGTTGTTTGCTGCGCAGCCTCTTTTTTCGGCCGCTTTATCTTGGTCTTCTCGCCCCTTTTTCTCTTCTTTTCTCCTGGAGCGGCAGTTTGCTCGGAGGAGGCGGAGGCGGTTGGTGCGGCGGGCAATGGCGCTCCCACGGTAAATTTGTACTTGGGCTTTGACGGAGAGACGCCCACTGCCGCTAGCCCACCGGTTGACCCTCCTGGCGCCTTTTCTTTTTGAGGCACTGCTTCACCGGTTGACCTTTCTGGCTCCTGTTCCTTTTGTGACGACGTTTCGGGAGCTGGAGACAAAATTGGGCCCACCTGACTGCTTGTTGGCGCCTTGCTGGGAGGTTTTCAAATGGACAATTGTTGTGGTGGGGGTTTCCTTTTATACCTCTTCCTGGCGCCTAGGGGGACGCAATCTCGAAACGCGAACGGCTCCCATTTGCCGGCGTATTTATCATATAAGTCCGAAAACTCCTCATCTATGGCCAATGTCTTCCTGTTAGATTTATCGTGTTGCGTGCGACACCTCATCTTCCAACATTCAATGATTTTGTCCTTTTCCCAGCTGACGGGCGTCACCTTCGTGAAGAATTTTCTGAAACCCGCCGAGTCTAACCTGTGATCTGGATTGCGCTCCGGATCATACTCCACCTCCACACAGTAGAAGTCCTGCCAAGGTGGCCATGATTGCATCCGTTCGATGTGCCATTCCAGGTCTGCGCCTGTTTTGTTGCACCTCTCATTGATTTCTGCTCGGGGGCAAATATGTACAAACTTTCCCCTGACCCCAACCGGGTCGTATTTCCAACGCTGTGGTAACTGTATCAAGCCCATGTTGAAGAGTTCTTGTTCTAGGTAGATGTGCTGCCCAATTTCATGGACTTGAATGTTCGCCCAAGTAATAGGATATTTAAAAATATGGCCTCTCTTCTTTCCCTGGCCGAATTCCTCTTCGACATAGTCCATTTGCCGCACTGTCTCCATGCCCAACTGATGCTCAGTGCAAAAATAGGGCAGCAGAAGTAGGTTCCACGACCTCTTGTTCCATTCTACTGTCTTTTTTATAATCTTCAACAGATTCTTGTTAGTGGACTCTGCCAGGCCATTCCCCTGCAGATAGTAGTTTCAGGACATCTTGTGGTAGATGTCGTATTTGCTGGTGAACTCCGTGAGTACAGCGCCTGCGAACCCTGGACCGTTGTCTGTAACTATTGCCTCTGGGATCCCGAAACGGGTGATGAGACTCTCCAGGAAGCCAATGACCGTTTCCTGGTCTGCATGCTTAGTAGGAATCTCTTCAGCCCACCGAGAGAAATAATCAGTGGCTGTAAGGATGAACTTATGTCCCGCCGAAGAGTTGGGTGTTATGGTCCCGACGAAGTCCAGACCCCACCGCTGAAACGGAGTCTCGGCTTGAATTGGCTGGAGGGGCAAGGGTGCCTTCCTATTTCTACCGGCGAACCTCTGACATTTTTCACATTTTACACATACTGCATGTGCGTCTGTGAAGAGGGTGGGCCAATAATAGCCGGCTCTGATAATCTTCAAGGCCGTAGGCCTTCCTGAATGATGTCCTCCGGGCATCCCAGAGTGGAACTCTCCGAGAACCTTTGGTTTGTCTGATTCCTTGACGCACCGCAACAAGATGCCGTCAATATTTTTAAAATATAGCCCCTCGGGGCGCAGTACATATTTCAAGGCATTCAGCCTAAACCTCCTTCTTTGTGAGGATTTGAGGTGATCTGGACATCTCCCTGTGCTAAAATACCACACCAGGTCATTCGTCCAGTCACTCTCCTCTAATAAGGAGTTGGCAAGGGTAATTTCCGTCATTGGGTCTTCCCACTGGCACGCAGAGATTTCAGCTGCAGCACTTCGGGCCAACTCTTGGCATAGAGTCCGACCTCGGATTAGCTTCGTTGGCCGTACCTCTATGTCAAACTCTTGCATTTTAGCTATCCATCCTGCCCTCTTGTGACCTGGCTCCCTTTGGATAATGAAATTTCTGACATCCGGATGTATCACAAAGATAGTTATTCGGCTCTGAGAGACAAAGTGCTTGAACTTTCTGAGAGATCTCATGACTACGTGCACTTGCCGCTAAATAAAATTCTACTTTTCTTCGTGCGGCTGAATCACCTGACTTAGGAACGCTATAGGGCGTTCCTCGCCATCATCTCCCTTCTGAGTCAGGACTGCGGCGTAGCTCTCGGGCTCTCCCACCGCGTACAGGATGAAATCCTTGGAGTAGTCTGGATTTATTAACACTGGAGCTTGCGCGATTTTGGCCTTGATTTCTTCGAAGGCTTGCTTTCTTTCGTCAGTCCACAAGAATTCAGCATTCTTTTTTAGGAGTTCGGCCATGGGCTTGATCACTTGTGCGAAGTCTGGAACAAACTTCCTCACGAAGTTGATTTGGCCAAAAAATGATTGTAGCCCCTTCTTGTCAACTGGGATGGATAAGGGAAGAAGAGCTTCTGCTCTGTCAGGATCAACTGCAAGGCCCTTCTCAGAGATAACGTCCCCCAGCAGCTTGCCTTCGTTCACCGCGAAGACTGACTTCTTCGGGTTGATGGAAATGCCGAACTCACGACATCTCTCAAATATTTGCCGCAAGTGGGAGGCATGGTCCTCTCTCTTATGTGAAAACACAATCATGTCATCCAAATAGATGACAATGACCTTGTTGAGCAGCTCTCCGAACGCCAAGTCCATAGCCCTTTGAAATGTAGCACCGGCGTTAGAAAGGCCGAAGGGCATGCGCTGATATGCAAACGTTCCCCATTTGGTGGTGAACGTTGTCTTGTGTTGATCTTCGTCCTTCACCCATATTTGGTTATAGCCAAAGAACCCGTCCAAGAGAGAGAATCTCTGAGCTCCAGCAACTACGTGGAGGATTTGATCAATTTGGGGAAGCGGATAATGATCCTTCGGTGAAGCCTGATTGAGGTTTCAGAAATCCACGCAGAGGCGGATGTCTCCATTCTTTTTTCTCACAGGGACCAGATTTGCGACCCAAGATGAGTTCTTGATGGGGTAGATGATATTGGCCTCCAACATCTTCAAGAGTTCCGCTTTCATCATGGCTTCAATTTTTGGGTTCACCGCCCTTTGCTTCTGCCGGAAAGGCTTTGCATTATCTTCCAGCTCTATAGTATGTTGGATCATCTCTCTGTCGTATCCCTTCAAGTCTTGGTAGCACCAGGCCACAATATATGGGAACTCTTCGCATAAAGATCTGATCTGCTCTAGCTCCTTTTCAGTGCAGTCTGCCCCGACCTTGATCACTTTCCCAGGTTCCAGTTCCAGGTACATGTACTGCTTGGGGTCCATTTTGATTCTATGGGATATGCCTCTATCGTTCTGATCAAAGAGACTCTCCAAAGTAATCAGTCCTTTCGGGACATGATTATTTTTTAACTGTATTAACCCCTCGTATTGCTCGTCATCAGGGTCTCTACCTTCGATTGTACTCGCTTCGTTTATCAAAAAGGTGACGATATCCTCGTCACAGTCGAACACCTACCAGTGGGTGTCTTTATCAGGCATAGAAGGCCTGTAGATGGTACGAACCGGCTTCGGCTTCTGGACAATGTCATCATCCGGGACGTACCAGGCTCCAACAGACGCCAGAATGTCAGCATGCTTATTCTTCTCAAGAGATATGGCCTTGACATTCAAAGAGTCAAATGACTCCATCAGATCCCAGACACGGTTACGGTACGCCTTGAGGTAATGCTTCTTGGAGGCGCACTTATTCGTAATCTGGTTGCACACCAGCTCTGAGTCGCCAAATATCTGCAAATACTTTATCTCAAGTCTCTCCGCATTTCTCAAACCCAAACACAAAGCCTCATACTCCGTCGCGTTGTTAGTGCAACTCCAAGCCAGCCTGTAAGTGTAGTCTTTTTGGATCCCGGATGGGGAAACCAGAAGTACACCTGCATCGGCGCCATTCTTGCATCGGGCGCCATCAAAGTATATAGCTTCCATAGCTTTTCTGGGGTAGGTCCAACATCTTTCTTTGCCGACTGATCAAGTCTTTCAAGATGGGTGACGGAGTAACAACCTTGCTCGGTCTCAATCATGGCATTGAAGTCTAGCAAGGAGAACTCATCCTCCACTTGTAACAGCTCGAGGGCCTCTTCTGCCATATCCACCTCTACCAGTTGTTCGGTTGTCAGATGAACCATGTCGCTCTGCTGCTCTTCCCCAAGTATCTTCTCTACCAGAAATGTGGAAGGCTTTTCATTATAGATCTTCAATCTCCTTCCTTTGAAGGGCACTTCCATATGCGAATAATCCAGAGACAGATATCCACCCAGCTTCGCAGTGAACTCCCTAGAGAGACACATGCCGAAGTAGGGTTCCAAGTCAACCACCACGACCTCTTGGATGACCACTATGTCGAGGGCTTTATGCAGTCAGATCGGGATATCTTTGATGACACCAACTGTATTGACAGGAGTGTCGTATAGCTGCAGCACACCTTGGCTACTCATTGTGTATTCCATACCAATCTCCTCGCAGACGGCCCTCGGCATGACAGTAGTGGAAGCACCAGAATCCACCATGCAGTTGTGTACTATATAGCCCTCCATTCGCAAAGACAGATAGAAAGGTGGCGGCCTGTTTTTCCCAGTAGCAGATACTGTCAAGGGCTGAGCTAACACAGCAGGCTGCGTCGGCTTTCCATCTTTCACGCTCTTCAAGAATTCCTGCAACAGATCTATTTGCCCTAGGAGCAGAAGAGCCTCGTACATACTTATCTTTGTCGAGGTCCTTTTGAGCTCATCAACTATATTGTAGGTTGAAGTGTCGGCTCCCTCTATCTCTTTCGCCGGCTCATACCTGGTTCGGTATTGTTGCGTGGCTTCGACTCTGTCTCTTCGTCAGCGATGGATACCTCAGCTTCTCTTCAGCTTGTTCTTTTGTTTCGGCTAGAGGTTGGGCTGTCGGAGCCTTCATCGCGGGAGCCTTGAGCGTCGGAAACCTCTCTTTGGCTGTAGGAGGTAAGGGTGACTTGTCAAGTGGTAGCCCAGCAGGCTGCGCCCTCTCCCTTCTGGCGTATACTTTTAACGGCTTCGTTTGGGCCGTGGCAGCCTCAATGGGCCTTTTGCCTTCCTTGGTCAAGAGTGACACAGGATCTTCTTCTGGGACTGCAAAGTTACCTTCATCGTCTAGGATCATGTATACTTCGTCCTCCAAGGCGCTGCCCGCGAGGGTCTGAAGATAATGCTGATGCAGCATGCAACCCTCCTCTCCATGTGGATCGTTGCATGTGGAGCACCAGTTGACCTGATCAGAAGTGCCTAGTTGGACCTCATTGGCAGCATTCCTCGTCGGGGGCCTTTGCGCTTGCGCAGCTTGATCTTTTGTTAGCGCAGGGGGAGGATATGGTCTCCTCGGAAGAAACTCCATCTGGGCTTGCTTCTTCTTCATTATTGTCATATCATTGGAAATAGTATGATAACCAGAGGCCAAAGCCCGTACCTCCTGAAGGATTTTATTCTGAATATCATTATCAGCAGGCGCCGGCCGGGCCAACGGAGGTATTGCAGCTAATGGCGGAGGTGCAGAATACGCCGCATAATGAGGGGGAGCGGGGAGTGCGGGATACTGCGGAGGTGGAGGTGGCGGATTAGGATAATGGATCTGAGGCTGACCATAGGGGTTTATAACCGGCGCTGGATTCCATGGCTGCTGGGGTTACTGATTTGACGAGGATGGCATTACACCAGACGCCGATGGGTATTGTGACTGAGGGAAATCAGGGTAAATGGGAGGTTGCATTCTATGTGGAAGTCTGCCTATAGAGATTATGTCTAATTCTGCTTGCTGGGCAGCTTCATATAGGGTAGGGAAAGTGTCGACCCGGGCTATCTTGAGAAGTAGGCAAATATCAGAATTGAAAGGAGGGTAATAGTGTGCAGCTTGTCCCGCTGGAGGTCGCAGTTCGCGAGGTACTCTATTCCAGGACCTCGCCAACCTCACGTTGAAGTTCGATATCTCCTCTTGCGGATGGCGTTGAATACTTTGGAACTGATGCAGCAATGAAGAGGGATCAGCGGACTCGTTGCATCCCTTTACGAGCCTGCCTGCTAACTGGGGCCATCCCGTGATAGCTCCTTCTGGCAAAGATCTCCACCAGTAGAGAAGCTTCCCTCTCAGAGAAAGGGCTAATAGACAGATCTTAACACTCTCACTCTATCTTTAGGCCGGCTTCCTATGTTTTCTCAATTGGTTTTAAGCTCAGAGTGCAGGAAAGAAATTAGAAATGCAGGAAGAAATATAAATGTGATTGTTATGGGAGGGGAGGATAAGCAACACAGCAACAACCGATCACCACTACTAACAGCAACTAAACACAAGATATGTTGCAGAAACTATCAATGTCATTCATCCTATGTATCCTCTACCTTTGCATTCCAGAATACTTAACTATTAAATACCGATATCCGAAAGCAGAATAACGTAGCAATAACATAAGCAACATGAGTTGTGTAAAGATAAAATAAGAACGGTAATAGAGCCATGTATATTTTGTATTTAGAAGCAAACGCACGTAAGTTGTTCCCTAGCAATATATCCCCCTTCCACCCTTTTACAATGATATTGTCGAGCTATTTATAGCGTAAATTTCCCCCATTACATCGTTGGGCACGGATCCCGACCGACAATAATGAAAAGGACAAGCGACAAAGCGGCAAAAGCGGCGATGTTGACCTCTTCGGCATGGAACGTGCTTGTAGCAAAGTCCACCGAAAAATCAGCGCTACGTGGCGGTGGGATTTGATGCTCGAGTCGCTGCGAGGGCAGTGAAGTACAAAAGTCGGTCACGCCGCACACCTCCGTCACATCTCGACTTGAATCTCGAGGCTAGACACTTCGAATCGATAAGGGAAAAATCGCTTAGGAGCTCGTATTTCCTTTCTTGCCCAACTTCGCCCAGAATTGGAGCGCAACCAGGCAGCGCAAGGGGAAGTAGCGCAGTTGGGGAGGCCTCCGTGCCTTAGAAAATTTATGGGCTGGTGTCAACATTCTTTGCCCGAGTGCGCGCAGGTAAGTGAGCGAACCCCGACTTCGCTGCGAAGTCGAGTTGCTCATCCAACACTTAGCCGTTTCTTCGAGTGAGTCGCCCAACTGCGCACGAACTTGAGGGCGCAGCCCGACTTCGCTGCGAAGTGAGGTTGCGCACCCAACACTTAGAAAAATTTTGGGTTCACCTGACGCCTAGGTGCGCACAAAACTGAGAGCGCAACCCGACTTCGCTACGAAGTCGGTGTTCGCTCTATACTTAGAAAAATTTCAGGTTCAGCTCTCCGCACGTTGGCTTCCCAAGTGCGCTAAAATTAAGGGAGCCGACTTCGCTGCGAAGTCGGGTTGCGGCAACACCAACACTTAGAAAATTTAGGGCCTTTTTCCCTCTTGGAGAAACATTCAGAAGAAGGAGAGGGTGGGGAATGAATAGAATGAAACTGATGGCAGGGAAGAAAGGGGATAGTGGAGAAAGGGAGAGAAGGAAGAGGGAAGGGAGAGCAGCATCCTTACAAAAAAAAACGAAGACATGGCACCCCATGCAAAATGTGGCAACAGTATCCATCGCTGAAGAAGAGATAGAGGGTTGAAGCCACGCAACAATACCGAAACAGGTACGAGCTAGCGAAAGAGATAGAGGGAGCTGGCACTTCAACTTACAATATAGTTGATCAGCTCAAGAAGACTCCGACGAAGATAAGCATCTATGAGGCTCTTCTGCTCCAAGGACAAGTAGACCTGTTGCAAGAATCCTTGAAGAGCGTAAAATATTGAAAGTCGAAGCAGCCTGCTGTGTTAGCTCAACCCTTGACAGTATCTGCTACTAGGAAAAACAGGCCGCCACCTTTCTATCTGTCTGTGCGAATGGAGGGCCATATAGTACACAATTGCATGGTGGACTCTGGTGCCTCCACTACTGTCATGCCGAGGGTTGTCTGCGAAGAGATTGGTATGGAATACACAAGGAGCAGCCAAGATGTGTTGCAGCTAGATGGCACTCCTATCAAGACAGTTGGTGTCATCAAAGACATCCCAATCCGACTGCATAAAGCGCTCGACATAGTGGTCATTCAAGAGGTCGTGGTTGTCGATTTGGAACCCTACTTCGGAGGGAGTTCAGGGTGGGTAGATATTGTGTCGGATTATTCACATATGGAAGTGCCTTTTAAAGGAAGGAGATTGAAGATCTATAATGAAAAGCCTTCCACGTTTCTAGTCGAGAAGATACCTTGGGAAGAACAGCTGAATGACATGGTTCATCTGACGATTGAGGAACTGGTAGAGGTAGATTTGGCAGAAGAGACCCTCGAGCTGGTACAAGTGGAGGATGAGTTCTCCTTTCTAGACTTCAATGTCATGATTGAGACCGAACAAGGTTGCTACTCTGTCACCTAGCCTGAAAGACTTGATCAGTCTGCAAAGAAAGATGTTGGACCTGCCCCAAAAAAGCTATGGAAGGTGTACTTTGATGGCGCCCGATGTAAGAATGGTGTCGGTGCAGGTGTACGTCTAGTTTTGCCATCCGGGATTCAAAAGGACTACACTTATAGTCTGGCCTGGAGTTGCACTAACAATGCAGCGGAGTATGAAGCCTTGTGTTTGGACTTGAGAAAGGCAGAGAGACTTGAGATAAAGCATTTGCAGATCTTTGGCGATTCAGAGCTGGTGTGCAACCATATTACCAATAAGTGCGCCTCCAAGAAGCATTACCTCAAGGCGTACCGCAACGGTGTCTGGGATCTGATCGAGTCATTTGACTCTCTGAATGTCAAGGCCATATCTCGTGAAAAGAACAAGCATGCTGACATTCTGGCGTCTGTTGGAGCCAGGTACGTCCCAACTGATGACACTGTCCAGAAGTCGAAGCCGGTTCGTACCATTTACAGGCCTTTTGTGCCTGACAAGGACACCCACTGGCAGCTGATCGACTGTGACGAAGATATCGTCACCTTTTTGATAAATGAAGCTAGTACAATCGAAGGTAGAGACCCTGATGGCGAGCAATATGAGGGGTTGATACAGTTAAAAAATAATCATGTCCCGAAAGGACTAATTACCCTGGAGAGCCTCTTTGATCAGAACGATAGAGCCATATCCCACAGGATCAAAGTGGACCCCAAGCAGTACATGGACCTGGAACTGGAACCTGGAAAGGTGATTAAGGTCGGGACGGATTGCATTGATGAGGAGTTAGAGAAGATTCGATCTCTATGCGAAGAGTACATGGATATCGTGGCCTGGTGCTACCAAGACCTGAAGGGGTACGACAGAGAGATGATCCAGCATACTATACAACTGGAAGATAATGCAAAGCTTTTCCGATAGAAGCAAAGGGCAGTGTAATGTCCCCTTTCCTAACCAGCCACTAGGTACAGTATGGACTTGCCTATACAATGGTTCCCGTAGGCAATGTCGTGGGTTTGGGAGCCTCCAGGTGTTGTGGAGTTACTGTTGGACGTTCAGTTTTCAGTGTGGACAGCTTTCAAGACCGTTTCCAGAAGGTTTCAAGGGGACTTACTATTTTTAGTAAGTCGATCAGAGGCAGTATCTTGGGAAGCGAACGTTACGGATGGATTGTTCGATGAAATGGGTGTCCGTTTCCAGTATTTTTTCTTGGGTCCGGCCTTAGGAGGATTATTATTTTAATGCCCAAAAGTTATTAATGTAATATTTAAATGTAATGTTTAAATATTCTAATGTTGGGCTTATATTTTATTATTAAGGGGTTATAAGGGGGATTTTTGGGAGTCATAAGGTAAGTTATAAATTAAAATTAAGATATTATCTCCCTAGGAGTTTGGGACGACCCCTCATGGGGCTCTTTAAAAATAAATTTAAATGCAAATGAAATTAAAGGAAAAAAAGAAAAACTTGGCCGACCCAATTGTGAGAGGGAAATAAAAGAATGAAGTTGAATTCATTTTCCCAACTTTGGCTATTCATTCTCTTGGAGCAATTTTGAGGAGTTCTTGCAGAGTTGCAGGGGTTTCAAATTCAGCTTTTTGTGTGACGAAAATCAGCAGGGACAACATCCTCGGAGTTGAAAGATATTCTCAAGGTGTTCATGAGCAACTCTACTTCAGGGGTTGCATTGGAGCTTTATATCTGTAGATTTACTGTGGTTTTCATGGGGTTTGGAAGGGATTTCGAAGCATATTTTGCATACATTGTTGTAGCATTCATTCCTCAGCATAGTCATACAAGTGGAGTCATTTATTGGCAGATTTCAGACATTTCTTGCTGGCCATAATTTCCTCTAGCCTGGCCGTACCATATCTTGCCTGGCATTGAAGGTGGTTTTTAATATTCAAAGTTTGGCTGCCAATTAATGATTGTGATTGAGGCGTCTAAGGATTGGAAGCTTTCCTTTGCATTGATATTGTAAAAAGACATCTTTTATTTGTTGTTGGGAAAGAAATACATATATTCTTGTGTTGTTGTTCAGCTATAAAGTCGCCATTTTCAGTCTTGTATAGCTTCCGGGTATTTTGTTACTTTCCAAAGTCCTTTAAAGGGTTTATAGTTTTATATAAATATTATCTAAATTCCAAGTTTCATTGATTCCCGCCAAGTAGTTTGCTAGATATTATTTGTTCAAGTTGGCAGTTTAACTTTTTTTCTGCATATTCTGTACTTAAATAAAAAAAATACAAAAAAATCAAAATATTGCACAAAAACCGAAAACCTTGCAAATTTCCAAAATAACAAAACAAGGCAGAAATTTCGTATCTCAGCTTGGGTGGGATATTACATTGGTATCAGAGCAGAATACAGTAAACCCTTTTAAGCAAAATACACAAAAAAAAAATAGCAAACACCCAAAACTCAGTTGGGGGCAGGACATTACAGTGGTATCAGAGCTGGTTTCCTGCCAGCCTGTGATCAGATCTGAATTAGGGTTTCATGAGGAGGATTCAGCATCCCTGAGTAGATCAGCATTCAGAAATTTTCTGGGCACTTTTGAAGGGTTTGTGGTGGAATTTTGCTGAAATGAAACCTAGGGTTCTTGAACATTAAATTTTTAATTGTGGATCATGGCACTATTGGGCGAAAACGAGTTGGTCGAAAGGCTTACTAATGCAGGAAGAAAACTTGGATTCATATCTCAGCCAAAAGATGTTCTCTACTGTGTCCTAGGGGAGGTAGAAGATTGTTCGTATATGATGGATTCATCACCTTCTCAGATATTACAAGCAGCTATGACTCCGGTGGTGAAGTCTTTGGGCAAGCCTAGATGGTTGAAACACACGGATAAGGAGGTAAGACTCATGGTCACTTCTTGCTTGAGTGAAATTTTCAGAATTTCAGCTCCTTATAATGATGACACATTGAGAACAATATTTCAGTTGTTTGTTGATAGTTTTGAAAGTTTGGAGGATGTTACTTGTTCTAATTTCTCTAGGAGAGTTTCCATACTTCAATTATTTGCAAAAACTAGAATGGGCAACATCTTGTTAGATTTGGACATTGATGAGTTGGTTTACGAAATGTTTCATCATTTCATTGCTTCAGCTAGAAAAGAACATGCTAATAATGTTATTGCAGCTATGAGAGACATTATGATTTTGATTATAGATGAAAGTGATTATATTTACCAACCACTCTTATCAATGTTATTGGACGTTTGGAGGCAAGACTTGGTTGCTTCCACTGCTGCACATGAATTGGTTGTTAGTGTTGTTAAACAGTGTGAGAGGAAGCTGAAACCTTTCTTGGACAATGAGGAGATTAGGGGAGAAGAGCAGCCCATGGCAGAAATTTCACATGAGGAAGCTAGTAAAGAAGAGCTTGTGGATCTAAAGAAGAATTCAGTGGAAAATTCTGAAGTTGTACCTACCCTGGACGAAGAAGAATTCAAATCAGAAATGGTTAACCAAGAGATTGAATCACCACATGAGATTGTTGTGAAAGAACATGATGCAGATGAATGTATTAAAGTTCCCAAATCAGTTTGCGATGATAATGGATATGGTCTAGATTCCCAAACTAAATCCTTGGATAGAAGTGTTCACACTAGTTCCAACTCCTTGGATTTGGAGAGTGATGTGTGGGAGAAATCAATCCCTCATGAGGATCACAATGAACATACCTTTTCAGATCAGCTCCTAGTTCCTTGGGATCCAGGTGTTTTGGTACCAAGGTATGATGAAGGCATGGAGGCCATTGGAGGCTTCTCTTTCGCAGTTTCAGCCTTTGAAGAAAAGCGTTCAGATTTGGAGATCCTAGAAGAGAGCAATACACACCCAAATATGCCAAGTTTATTCATAATAAATGGTGGCAACTATTTTTCCAACCAGCCTAGCTTAGATTTAGTCTTGGACAGAGTTGAGAGTACATCTTCAGTTTTGGGGTGTTTGGATGAGAACGTCCGCCACTTGGAGTCATCTCTACATCCATTGGGATCATGGATCAGCCATGATATTACTCCCATAAGGTATGAGCTTCATCCTGATTTTTATAGCAGCAGATTGAGATATTTTGGCACTCATGAATTAGTGGCAACAATGTGTTTGATAAGACTAATGATGTGTGAGAAGTACGGGACTCTTGCACCACATTCTTCCATGTTGTTAAGAATCATATGGGCTGCATGTTTTTGGATAGTTGGAGCACTTGATGGGACTGTATTAACAAACGAAGCACTCACAGTTGGTGATGATATGATGCTTGTGTATAAAACTGATTACATGAATGAGGAGACAGAGATTGTTGACTCAAAATTTAAACTCTTTCTCACTCATTTCTCCTCAATGTTTGATGGTTCTATTCATTTTTTGCATAGTACAGTCTTTGATAGAAGTAGTAAACTGAGTTCGGTTGACGTTAAGGACATTGAACAACTTTTACACATTGCTGTTCATGGGATTCACAATGAGCACACTTTGTCAGAAGGAAGGCATCAGCCCTTAAATGCATGGAATCCAGGTGTAAAATTCAATTATGTGTTAGTGGCAGCCATGTGTATAGATCAGTCTTCAGATTTGTTCATCACCATCGCTGATTTTGTCAGAGTTTTACATTTCACAGCCATAGGAAATGATGAGGAAAGATGTCACATTGTTGTTAGAAGGTTTGTGCCACATATGAAGACTGTTTATGATACACAAAAGACACAATATTTTCTTATTTCAGAGGATGCATTTGCAAGAACAGTCTTAGCAGGGATGTTGGGTCAATTGGAGCCTTGTATCACTCAACTTGGCACACTACATGCCTATGATGAGACGTTGTTGTATAGGAGTTATTGGATGGTTGTGTTGAAATTTGTTACATTACTTGGTGCAATTTGGGCTGCACATGTGAAGACAACTGAGGAGGCAGTATACAAGGAGTTTTGGTCACACTTCGCTGATTTTCAAGATTGATTTTGGGACTGTTGTGAGGGAGAATTTTGGTACCAATAGGAATGATTGTCTGCTGATTTCAGAAGCGGCATTTGGGAAGGCTATGAAGGAAGGAACGATGGAGAAATTGAGGTCTCATTTGGCAAAAAAAAGAGTTGCATCTTTAACACCTTGTGAGACAGAATTGAAGACAGTATGGGTTTCACGTAGACTGATCGGTAAGGCACCAACGGCTGCACATCACATCAGGTCTGATTTACTTACATTCGTAGAGTTTTTGGTGACAAGAGGAATTGCTACACCACACGTGTTTTCAGTTTTGGGTGAGAATTGTATGAGGCCTGTGTTAGTCCATTTTGGGAGATATAATAAGGTGTCTTTCATAATATTAAAGGTTGTTCTTAGAGCTGAGTATGAGCATAAGTTAGTAGTTTACAGGTATGCTCACTTGCAAGACATAAAGAGGGAGCATTGCCAGTTTTTGAGGAAGTTGGAGCAGCTGTTACACTTGGATTTGATGGCACATAATGGAGATAAAGTTGCATTTTCAGTTTTGATACATTGGGGGGCAAGTTGTTTTGGAGTTGGAAACATGGGAAAAGTAGAGCTTCAGCCATTGACATGCACTTTCAGTCCCATTTTGGAACAGCAGTTAAGAAAAGCATGGAGTGAGGTATGTAGGAGTATTTTGGTCATAAAACTTGACATTTATGATGTTGATAATGTTTCTCAAGGTTGGGGAGTATTGGATTTCCCTTGGGGAAAGGAAGAGGTGATGTACTTGACTTATGCATATGGAGAGCCAGAGTTTGTTGATTATAATTTCCTTTTCACTCTCTTTGGTGTTGATTCATTCATTACCTTTGCTAATTTTATCACACTCTTGCATAGTACAGCCATTATAAATAAAGGAGAAATGAGTTTACACATCTTTGAAGAGATTAAACAGTTATTTACCATTGCTGTTCATGACAAATCAGAACTGCTATGCATCACTTCAGATCTGGTCTGTGAGAGTTTGAGCCTATTTCCACTCAGTTTTTGCACAATTGCAGCCTTTGGACAGTTTTGGAATAGCATGAAGACAATCTTTGGTCAGCTTGAAGCAGGTTTGGGAACAGTCTTGGATGAATGGTTGAGGCAACCTTGGGTCCACACATTGTTGATTTGCATCTTGGCCTCACACTCAGATTTTTGTTTTGATTTTTATATAGAAGTGGCAGCTGTAATAATTGTTTTGAGATTGGTTTGGGACCCTGGAATCACAGGTGGTTCTGATTAGGTGATTCTGATGATGTTGATGTTATGTTAAGTATTGCTTGAGGACAAGCAATTTTGGGGAGGGAGGACTGTAATGTCCCCTTTCCTAACTAGCCACTAGGTACAGTATGGACTTGCCTATACAATGGTTCCCGTAGGCAATGTCGTGGGTTTGGGAGCCTCCAGGTGTTGTGGAGTTACTGTTGGACGTTCAGTTTTCAGTGTGGACAGCTTTCAGGACCGTTTCCAGCAGGTTTCAGGGGGACTTACTATTTTTAGTAAGTCGATCAGAGGCAGTATCTTGGGAAGCGGACGTTACGGATGGATTGTTCGGCGAAATGGGTGTCCGTTTCTAGTATTTTTTCTTGGGTCCGGCCTTAGGAGGATTATTATTTTAATGCCCAAAAGTTATTAATGTAATATTTAAATGTAATGTTTAAATATTCTAATGTTGGGCTTATATTTTATTATTAAGGGGTTATAAGGGGGATATTTGGGAGTCATAAGGTAAGTTATAAATTAAAATTAAGATATTATCTCCCTAGGAGTTTGGGACGACCCCTCATGGGTTTGGGACGACCCCTCATGGGGCTCTTTAAAAATAAATTTAAATGCAAATGAAATTAAAGGAAAAAAAGCAAAAAATGGCCAACCCAATTGTGAGAGGGAAATAACAGAATGAAGTTGAATTCATTTTCACAACTTTGGCTATTCATTCTCTTGGAGCAATTTTGAGGAGTTCTTGCAAAGTTGCGGGGGTTTCAAATTCAGCTTCTTGTGTGATTTTGCATACATTGTTGTAGCATTCACTCTTCAGCATAGTCGTACAAGTGGAGTCATTTATTGGCAGATTTCAGACATTTCTTGCTGGCCATAATTTCCTCTAGCCTGGTCGTACCATATCTTGCCTGGCATTGAAGGTGGTTTTTAATATTCAGAGTTTGGCTGCCAATTAATGATTGTGATTGAGGCGTCTAAGGATTGGAAGCTTTCCTTTGCATTGATATTGTAAAAAGACATCTTTTATTTGTTGCTGGGAAAGAAATACATATATTCCTGTGTTGTTGTTCAGCTATAAAGTCGCCATTTTCAGTCTTGTACAGCTTCCGGGTATTTTGTTACTTTCCAAAGTCCTTTAAAGGGTTTATAGTTTTATATAAATATTATCTAAATTCCAAGTTTCATTGATTCCCGCCAAGTAGTTCGCTAGATATTATTTTTTCAAGTTGGCAGTTTAACTTTTTTTCTGCATATTCTGTACTTAAATAAAAAAAATACAAAAAAATCAGAATATTGCACAAAAACCGAAAACCTTGTAAATTTCCAAAATAACAAAACAAGGCAGAAATTTCGTATCTCAGCTTGGGTGGGATATTACATTGGTATCAGAGCAGAATACAGTAAACCCTTTTAAGCAAAATACACAAAAAAAATAGCAAACACCCAAAACTCAGTTGGGGGCAGGACATTACAGGCGGTGAACCCAAAGATTGAAGCCATGATGAAAGCTGAACTCTTGAAGATGTTGGAGGCCAAAATCATCTACCCCATCAAGCACTCTTCTTGGGTCGCAAATCTGGTCCCTGTGAGGAAAAAGAATGGAGACATCCGCCTCTGCGTGGATTTCAGAAACCTCAATCAGGCTTCACTGAAGGATCATTATCCGCTCCCCCAGATTGATGAAATCCTCCACGTAGTTGCTGGAGCTCAGACATTCTCTCTCTTGGATGGTTTCTCCAGCTATAACCAAATATGGGTGAAAGACAGATCAGCACAAGACGGCGTTCACTACCAAATGGGGAACGTTTGCATATCAGCGCATGCCCTTCGGTCTTTCTAACGCCGGGGCTACATTTCAAAGGACTATGGACTTGGCGTTTCGAGAGCTGCTCAACAAGATCATTGTCATCCACTTGGATGACATGACTGTGTTTTCACATAAAAGAGAGGCCCATGCCTCCCACTTGCGGCAAGTATTTGAGAGATGTCGTGAATTCGGCATTTCCATCAACCCGAAGAAGTCAGTCTTTGTTGTGAAGGAAGGAAAGCTGCTAGGACACGATATTTCTGAGAAGGGCCTTGCAGTCGATCCTGACAGAGAAGAAGCTCTTCTTCGCTTGTCCATCCCAGTTGACAAAAAGGGGCTACAATCATTTTTTGGCCAAATCAACTTCGTGAGGAAGTTTGTCCCATACTTTGCACAAGTAATCAAGCCCATGTCCGAGCTCCTAAAAAAGAATGTTGAATTCGTATGGACTGACGAAAGGAAACAAGCCTTTGAAGAAATCAAGGTCAGAATTGTCCAAGCTACAATGTTAGTAAATCCAGACCACTCCAAGGATTTCATCCTGTACGCGATGGGAGAGCCCGAAAGCTACGCCTCAGTCCTCACCCAGAAGGGAGATGACGGCGAGTTGCGCCCCATAGCATTCCTAAGCCAGGTGATTCAACCGCACGAAGAAAGATGCAATTTTATTGAGGGGCAAGTGCACGCAGTTATGAGATCCCTCAGAAAGTTCAAGCTCTTTGTCTCCCAGAGCTGGATAACTGTCTTCGTGATACATCCGGACGTCAGAAATTTTATCATCCAAGGAGAGCCAGGTCACAAGAGGGCAGGATGGATAGCCAAGATACAAGAGTTTGACATAGAGGTACGGCCAACGAAGCTAATCCGAGGCTGGGATCTATGCCAAGAGTTGGCCCGGAGTGCTGCAGCCGAAATCTTCCCCTGCCAGTGGGAGGATCCAGTAACAGAGGCCAACCTTTCCAACTCTTTATCAGAGGAGGATGATTGAACAAATGATCTAGTGTGGTACATCAACACAAGGAAATGTCCAGACCATCTTAACGCCTCACAGAGAAGCAGGTTTAGGCTGAACACCCTGAAGTATGTACTGCGCCCCGAGGGGCTGTATTTTAGAAATATTGACGGCATCTTGTTGCAGTGCGTCAAGGAATCAGACAAGCCAAAGGTTCTCAGAGAGTTCCACTCTGGGATGCCCGGAGTACATCATTCGGGAAGGCCTACAACCTTAAATATTAGTAGAGCCGGCTATTATTGGCCCACCCTCTTCATAGACGCACATGCAATCTGTGTGAAATGCGAAAAATGCCAAAGGTTCGCCGGCATAAATAGGAAGGCACCCTTGCCCCTCCAGCCAATTCAAGCCGAGACTTCGTTTCAGCAGTGGGGTCTGGACTTCATCGGGGCAATAACGCCCAACTCTTCGGCGGGACACAAGTTCATCCTAACCGCCACAAATTACTTTACCAGATGGGCTGAGGCATTGCCTACAAAGCACGCTGACCAAGAGACAGTCATTGGGTTCCTTGAGAGCCTCATTACCCGTTTCGGAGTTCCAAAGGCAATTGTTACAGATAATGGTCCAGGATTTGCAGGTGCAGTGCTCACTGAGTTTACCAGCAAGTATGGCATTTACCACAAAATGTCTTCGAATTACTATCCACAGGGAAATGGCCTGGCAGAATCTACAAATAAGAACCTCTTGAAAATAATAAAGAAAACTGTGGAGAAGAATAAGACGTCGTGGCACCTACTTCTGGACTGAGCGTTATGGGCGGATCGCATATCTTCCAAGAAATCCATCAAGACGTCTCCCTACGCGCTTGTATATGGCAAGGAGGCTGTCCTGCCCACCCACATAGAAATGCCCGCACTCTGGTTGTTAGAAAATGAGAAAGGCGACGGGGATCCAGTGGATGCCAGACTTTGTCAATTGTTGCAGCTAGAAGAGGAAAGGGAGAAGGTGTACCAGGCCTCTACCAAGCACGCCGAAGCAACTCAGAGATGGTTTGCAAAAGGGACCACCACCCGAGTTTTCAAAATCGAGGACTTAGTGCTCAAATGGGATTCACTCAAAGCGAAGTCGAGCAATCATGACAAATTTGATGCCTTTTGGGAAGGCCCCTATCAGATCGCTCGGGTAAACCAATTCAACGCATTCGTGCTCAGAGACATGGAGGGACAGCTTCTCCCGATCCCTGTTAATGGCTTCCACCTGAAGGCCTATCATCACTAAAGGTTGCCAAGAGGTCCTTCCTTGTACATATTTTTCATATTTATTTCTTGCAATTCGGTTTATTTCAGAATGTGAATATTTCTTTCAGTCATTTAGTTTTCAGCTTTTACGTCCGGAGAAGGCTAAGTATGAAAAAGGAAGTAAAATTTTGCGTGGCCGTTCAAGTTTGACCAAGGCGGAAAATCACCCGACTTCGCAGCAAAGTCGGGCTTCGCTCTTTGCATTGTGCGATGTCAGGATCTTAAGAAGAGAGAAGGCGACCAAGAGGAATATAAAAAAATTTCTAAGTGTTGGGTGAGCTGCCCGATTACGCAGCGAAGTCGGGCTGCGCACCCTTTTTGGAGCGCAGACAATAGGAAAGGATATATAAGTCCGAAAAACTAGCTAAATGTCCTTGCCCGACTGCGCAAATTTTCTGAGCGAAGTCGGGCTGCGCTCTCAAATTTTTGCGCACTTCGACCGGCGCATCCTGAAGAGCAAAGTGTATGAAAAAATATTCCTAAGTATGGGTCCCCCGAGGGCGCACCGTGCATGGTCAGAGTCTTCCTCAAGTTTGGTACAGGTACCTCGAAGCGTGCGCCCAGATGGAGGCGTTGACGTCATTGAAAGCACGAATTTAAAAGATTTTAAAGAATGATTGCACGGATTTCAAAGCAAATGTCAATAGGAGGTGAGCACATTGGGGCCAACCGCGTACAAGGTGTGCTTTCCAATAGAAGATCCCACACGCGGCCGTCGAGGAATAACGGCGTTTACTACCTACTTCGGGCAATTAATTTTAAATTCCCCCTCACGTCATTAATGCTATTTTTCCATTCAAAGGGCCCTTACTTACTCAAAACACTAGAATTACCAGTGTAAATCTGAGTTCCGCAGTGAAAAAGAAGATAAGTGCGAAACTAAGCTCCGCAGCAACTGTAATTTCTATCTCCGACACCATGAGTGAACGACAGAGAATGGACAAGGGAAAGGCGCCGATTCAAACGTAATCAAGTGATACAGAGCAGGAAACCGAAGAACGCACAGAGTCTAGTGCTCATGAGAGCGAGCCTCCACAAGAGCAAAAAGAGAAATCCAGGTCGAGGCGAAGCAAAAGACCAGGTCCTCTGCCGCCGCCCATAAACCGCCTGGCCGAATACAAAGATGCCAAGTACTCCATTAGTCTCACCAAACTGCGTCCCAATATCGCGAAGTGGGCAGGCAAGGTCTCATCCTCGCACCACATTGGGGCCGCATATAAATAAAACCTGTACTGGTTCTTGTGCCCTCCCGTCCACGACTGCCCGGAGCTGGTTGAGGCAATTGTGACATACTACAAACCAACCACCCGGAAGGTCTACGACTGCCAAGGAAGGGTGTTGTTCACCCTCTTTAAAGAAAGCGTACATCCAGCCTTCACCCCGAAGCTGCAATACGACCCTGATTCCATCGTTAGGAAAATTAATTTGGAAGAGCAGGCGGCCATATTCAGTCAGAGCAGAAGGATGAGGGAATTTCTCAATTCAGAGCTGAAGTGTCCCCTACCAGCTGGACAATGGCCATCAGGTCCCATACCCCTAGAAAGGTTCGAAAACAGATATATTTATATTATCCTTGCATGGGTCCTTGGCTGTGGCACGGACAGGATGGTGCACTCGTATCATCTGGCACTCGCAGAGTGTATTTTGCATGGAGAATTTATGACCCTACTGCGCAGGGAAGCGGAAGGCGCCCAATATTTTTTGATTGGGCAGACTAGGTGGCGTACGCCATACATTCAAACCTGGTCAAGATACAACAAAAACAGACAACTGAATTCCGGCACTGCTCATTCCTCACATGGTTGTGCTTTTACCATACGCATTACTGAATAAGGGTGCCTAATCTTAAGAGGGTAGATGAGAAGGGCGCACCGCTGCCAGTATACGAGTGGACCGAGGCGTTGTATGGAAGGGGGTCTTATTATGATTTCAATTTCAAATTCTTGGGAATGACCCTGTCACAGTTCAACGGCAAGGCGTCTCGCCCTCCCCTGGCCATGACGAACTACCTGAGGAAATACAAATACGGGGATACTTTCCGGTTGACCCAAGGCGTCGTTATCAGAATCTACGGATTCAAAGGGAAGTCGTTCTTGCTGCCCTATTTTTGCACTGAGCACCAATTCGACATGGAGACAGCGCGGCAGATGGACTACGTCGAGGGGGAATTTGGCCAGGGAAGAAAGAAGGGCCATATTTTCAAATACCCTTTTACCTGGGCGAACATTCAAGTCCATGAAATTGGGCAGCACATCTACCTGGAGCAGGCACTCCTCGACATAGGCCTGATACAACTACTGCAGCGTTGGAAATACGACCCAATTGGGGTTAGGGGAAAATTTGTACATGTTTGCCCTCGAGTAGAAATCATAGAAGAGAGGTGCAACAAGAGAGGGGCAGACCTGGAGTGGCACATCGAGCGAATGCAGTCATGGCCACCATGGCACGACTTCTACTGTGTGGAGGTAGATTACGATCCAGAGCATAATCCAGATCACAGGCTAGACTCAGCCGGTTTCAGAAAGTTCCTCACGAAGGTGGCTCCCCTCTACTGGGAAAAGAACAAAATCATTGAATGCTGGAAGCTGAGGTGTCGCACGAAACACGATAAATCCAACAAAAAGACATTGGCCATAGATGATGATTTTTCGCCCTTGTATGATAAATACGCCGGCAAATGGGAGTTGTTCGCATTTGGAGATTGCGTTCCCCTAGGCGCCAGGAAGAGATATAAAAGGAAACACCCACCACAGCATTTGTCCATTCGAAAGCCACCCAGCAGCAAGGCGCCAAAAGGCACTCAGGTGGGCCCAATATTGCCTCCAGCTCCCGAAAAGTCGTCTCAAACAGAGAGGGAGCCAAAAGGGTCAACCGGCGAGGCAGCAATAGCGGGCATCCCTCCGTCAAAGCCCAAGTACAAGTTTACCGTGGGCGGCTCGTTACCCGCAGCGCCAACCGCCTCTGCCTCCACCGAACAAACTGCCGCCCCAGGAGAAAAGAAAATAAAAAGGGGCGAGAAGACCAAGATAAAGCGGTCGAAAACGGAGACAGAGCAGCAGCAGATAGTAGCGGCCCCACTGGCAGGAGCGGACGCACCCGAAATAATCTCTCTGGATAGTCCAGAGAAGGAAGCAGAGGTCTGGGCAGCAGGCGTTATCCAAGCACCGGCTCAGGCAGAGCACGCAGGTACGTCCTCTTCCCCTGTTTCACAAACCTCAGTTGGCCTTGCCATAACGCCTTCCCCCTTTGCATCGGGGCACGCCTTAGTCACATCATCCATATCACCTATCGCCCAGTCCCTCCACAGTCCCCATTCCTTTGGACGTTTTGCCCAGGACCCTAACGTTTTCCAAACCCTGGGTCAAACCCTAAACCTCACCCGCGGCCAGCGCTGAAGCTGTATCTACATCGCCGCGCCGCTCACCAGCTACATTCAAAACCCCATATCCACCTCTTACGCAGCCGCCCGATTCCCCTAGGACCCGGTCGCCCTCAAAAGCGGCCTTATCTTCTGGAACATCTCCTGCTTCATTGTTTTCAGGAAGGATGCCGCAGTAGGATTTGGCCTCGGCATACCCTATGCTGGAAGAGCTGGACCAAATGGGAGAACAACTGCAAGTTACGGACGACCAACCTCTAGTCGCGAAGATCGCAGGATGTTCTTCCTCTTTCCTCCAAGGCGTAAAGAAAAGAAGAGCCGAGGAAATAGCCATCCATGTGAAGCGTACCAAGTTTGACTTGGACAAGAGGATGCTATGAACGAATAAGCTAATCCCGAAAGTCAAAAAGCGTCTCCGGGAGATGACTGAGGCAGATTATGAGCACCGAACAAAGGAGAAGAGTTTCGTCGATATAAGCGAGGAATATGAAATCAATGGTATTTGTCGAAAGACTGATAATCTCCTTGTTAAGCGGCTCGAGGATCAGGAGAAGCTGTTTCAGCTTCAAAACAATTCAAGACAGCTGGAAAAGGATCTGGCCAAGGCCACCACGCAGCTGGAATCTGCTCAAAAAGAGATTAAAGATTTAAAATATCAGCTTGTCACGTCCCAGCAGGAGGCGGCAACACAGAGGAAGACAGCCGAACAACTGTCAGAAGAGAAGAGGGCAGCACTGGAGCATGTTGCTCAGTTGCAAGATTTGCTAAAGCAGACTCAATCCCAGCTGAAGGAGAAAACGTCCCAGGCGGCTGCCTTTTCAAAGGACAAGATTAAGGAGATGCGGGCTAGATTGTTGCAGGGCTGCAGGACTAATGTGGTCAAGTCCCTGTCCGTCCTGGATTTCGCATCCAGAATTCAAGAAGTATCTGCCCAGAGAAAGCTTGCGGTAGAGGAGGCTGAACGCCAAGCGAGGCGGTGGCTGGACTTGGCAATAAAACTTGAGGAATTTGCGCGCAAGGGCCTCCGATTTCCTCTTATGACCCGAATTGCCCTAGACTGGGCAGATGCGAGGGTAACCTTGCAAAATTACTTTGAAAAAACTGAGAAGATTAGGGCCACCAGGAAGATGTTGGATGTATTGAACCACGAAATGAATATCTGCCTGGCCCCCTTCAACACTCTTTCTGCGCTCGGTTATCCGAGCTTTGTCAAGGATGGGGAATTTTTGCCCCTAGAGCAGGTAAAGCAAGACTGGCTGTTTTTTGAGGCAGACACATCAAAGATTGATGGCTGGACTGACCCAATCCAAGAGGCACAGGTAACCCAAATGGTGTCAAGATTTTGCAAAATTAACACCTGCCTCCAGGAGCTGGGAGAGAGGTATGACACCATTGACGTGCACATGGTTGCGGAGTTCAAAGCAACGCTGAAGGATATCAACGATTTAGAGCCCTTCCAGGCAACAACTTGGGATCAGGCCAAGACCGCATACGAGCACGTCCGCGAGCGGGAGCAGCCTGCCGAACAAGAGGGCGATGGTGGTACTGAGCAGTCAGGCTCAGAAAGAGAAGAAGAGGAAGGATCGGAAGAAGAGACTGCTGAGAGCGAGCCCGAAGAAGATCGGTTACCCAGAAAGGGAGTTCAACAGCAACAACAGGAGCAGCAGGATGCAGGGGAAGGGAGTTCCTCTGTGCCCAAAGGATAAAGGCCTGGTTCGTTGCATCGAGGCGAGCTCGTCACCCCGCGAGCCGCCAGGAATGTTGCCATATTTTGCACGGGTTGCCATGTCTTCGAAGTTTTTGTAAGGATGTCGCTTTCCCTTCCCTCTTTCTTCTCTCCCTTTCTCCGGTATCCCCTATATTTTCTGCCATCAGTTTCATTTTCTCCATTTCCCCTCCCCCATACTTCTGACTGTTTCTCTGAGAGGGCAAAGAGCCCAAAATTTTCTAAGTGTTGTTGTTCGCCTGACTGCGTAACGCAGTCGGGCCGCACTCGCCTATCTGTGCACACCTGGGCAGGATTGTCAAAAGCGTGCCCAGAAATTCTCTAAGTGTGGAGCCGCCCAACTTCGCAGCGAAGTCCGGTTGCGCTCCTACAATGCCATTACATGGGTTTGGATATTAGTTAGTAATTGTGTTACTTGTTCTTCCCCACCATTACTGCAATGCCATTTACATCTCTTTCTGTAACTTTTCAATCTCTTTCCAGTTCCCTTATCTAAAACCCTAGTTAGAATAGTATAGGAGCCGGCCTTCTCCAGAGATTGGCACGAAAGGCATCTCTTCCTCCCGGCCTTTCAATCTGTTGGGCGGGTCTAGGGTGCGTAGATAAACCAAATCCTTTCCTAGTGGCAAATCCGTAACCAACAGGAACCATACGACATCAAAATCGAAATCAAAATGCCTCCGATGCAGGTAGGCAGACAAGTTGGAGGAGTCATGATCTGCCAATAAATTTGAACGGTTCCTTCAAAGGTTGAAGTAGTCCACAATGTATCCTTGACAAGTTCAAGCAATAATGAGGAAGACGAGCAGTGCCAGCGTAGGCTCGAAACTTGGAAGAAAAGTAGGAAGAGAAACACGAAGGAGACAACCAGTTGCCCAATCAACAGACAATGAGGATGAGCAGCAGCAAGCAATTCGGAATCAAAATGCCTCCAACGAAGGTAGGCAGACAAGTTGGAGGAGTCATGATCTACCAATAAATTTGAACAGTTCCATGGGAGGTTGAAGTAGTCTGCAAGGATTGCTAGACAACCCAAGGCATGTGTAAAAGTTAGTCAATTCAGCTAGTCTATGAGGGTCGTCAAGTCCCCTAGGCCGTCTAGGTTTGCCCAACCAAGGGGGAAGGTTGTTTGGCCCCTTTCCTGACCATCCAGCCAATAGGGTGGGGCATCTAAATCACCCATTGGCTATATGAAACATACTCCTAGGCCGTATAGCCAGTAGGGTGTACACCCAAGACCATCCCCAAGCCGTCTAGGCGAAAACCCAACATCGTACAACCAACAGGGTGACCCATCAAGACCACCTCCTAGCCATCGGAGAAACAAAAGAAGATCCAAAAATAAGAGGTCCAAACTGTTACAAGTTGATGAAGGTCGTCTAAGAGGAAAAATTGGAAGAATAAGTGCAGTTGACTTCAAAATATCATCACGAAGGATACGACGATGGAGAAGGCGATTAGGAAGGGATGGTGAGCAGTCAAGTCACCAAGGTTGTATTAAGCGTAGTACAAAACCTCAATGGCAAATATAGAGGCAAGTCAATACGGCATAACGTCGTAAGACAAAAGGTTGTATGGAAAGATACCATACAATAAAAGGTAATACAAGACGTCACACAATAGAAGGTACAACAAAACGTTGTACAACGGAAAGTTGTACTGTAGGACACTATACATTGGAAAGGCATACAACAAAATGTAGTATAGCACAATGTCCAATGTCAAGACGCTTTATAATGCCAAGGTTAGTTGAACAGGGAAGCCGTCAGGAGGAAAAAAGGGAAGTGTCCGCAAGGCAGACAATCCATCTAGACATTTGGGTCGTCGTACACATAACATGGTATGGATAATTTATTCAAAAAATATGATGGCAAAGTTAAGTAAGGAAAAAGACAAGAGAGTACCACGTAGAGTTACATGCAAGGTGGCAAAGTGGTAGTGGTAGAGTTACATGCAGGGCAGTTGTGCCCCCCACTACCACCACCTTATAAATAAACGTTGAAGGGTGGCCAAGAGCATTCAAATGCTTAGCACCAAAGGAAGACAATGAAGGAGAAACAAACCAAAGCGAGTAAGGAATTGTAGAACTATAGGAAACGAAGAATATAGTAGTAGAGTTTGCGCAAGGACTGGAGTTGTGCAAGAAGATACCTTGAGGAGGTTGCATTGCAGAAGTGAACATTGTAGACAAGAATTTTCTGTTGGGTCATCCCTCAATCAGTGACACCATAAAAATTAAATCCATACTATCACGCTATATGAAGCCTATTGGACAGTTGGTTAATACTACAGAGCTCTTCTTGAGCTGCCTCATTTGGGTTAAGGCTGCTCTCTAAGGAATTGTTCACTTGATCTGAGATAGCTTTCTCGGAAAGATTGACCTGCACTTTTATAGCAGCCGAGACAATTTTCCCTTTTCTCTGACTTCTGGGCATTCTTTCCTAAGCCTGTTCTTGTGGCATGGCTTTGTCAAGGTATGTTGATTAAAAAGCATCCACATAAACTTTCAATTCCTCTTGCAGTCCATCACCAAACACATAGACCTGACAAGAGCTGGAAATACATCGAACTAGCATGCATAGTGTTCTAAACCTTCTACTATATTCCTCTACATACTCTTGTTGTCCCTGATGTAGATTACACGGTTTGAAGCACTTCTCAACAACTGTCTTTTTGTTGAAAACAATAGTTACCAGCTCAGAAAATTCCAGTCAGGTAAATCTCTCATCACGCTGACCATCAAAACATCCAGGTCATAATGGTGCCACCATTCATAGGCATCTCCCTCAAGATGAAGAAAAGCAAACTGAATTTTGTCTTTATCATTCATAGGATGCATGTGGAAATATGCCTCCAATTTATGCAACCATACTTCTGGAAGAATTTTCAGCATACCATCACATTGTGGAACCTTATCATTTGGCATCCAAAGTTGTGGCCCTGTCCTGGTATGGTCTTATCAACCACCATCACCTCTCATTGTCCTGTAGGCACTGAAATCATATGCTGCATGAAATTATGCATCATTACAACTCTTGTTAGAAAAGCAAAAGAATTTATTTTGCTTACAACCAATAAACAGAATAGCCCAAGCTCACAGGTGACTACTCCAGATTCAAGAAGACAACCAATCTCCTTTCCTCTCCTATGTGAATGCCACTTTGCCATTTGCAGAAAAGACACCTTATTCATTTGGTTCTTCAAGTTTATAGTTATAGATGAGGGAATATTTTATTCTATTCTTGCTTGATTCCTTTACCTGTACTTCCTTTATTTTTCCCAGCTGCACTTCTATATTTTTTTCCATCCGCCTTTGATTTGTTCTCGTATCTAAACTTGCTATATTTCCAATTATACTTGCCTTATTCTATTAGCTTGCTTAATTTATCCTTTCTTAGCTGTACTTTCTTAAATCTTTACCTAAAAACTAGTTCTTAATCCCTGTGCAACATTTCAGTTCATTGCATTAACCATGGCTAGAAGGCTACAACTCGTAAAGACTACATTGCAATCTATCTCTATATATACAATGTCACGTTCAAGATCGCCACCAGGTATAGCATCTGAATTTGACAAAATTCAAAGAAAATTTCTTTGGAAAGGATGTGATGAAAAGCATAGGCTAGAAAATAGCAATCTATCAAAAGATGGTGGATATTCCATCAAGCTAGGATACAAGGCTTTCTAACAATCGGAATTTCTCATCCTAACAATTTTCCTAAGAAGAATGTTTGGTCACTTGAGGCCCTCCTTAAGCCTCACCATTCCTTTGGTTAGGAGTCCAAAAACAAATCTTATATATGAGCTTTTGCAAAGAAGAAGATAGGATGGACCTTTTAGGTGTGCCTTGTATAAGAAGGATATAAAAACATCAGATCCTTTACTTCTTCATTCCATACACCATTTGGGGCTACTTTCTTTTTTTTAAAAGAATATATTGGGTAGCTCCATCGACGATGAAAGAGTTGTTGAAATGTTGAATTAGTCGTTTCAAAGCTATAACATTATTAAGCATTGTGTGGAGGATTGATCATGCCATCATTCATGGGAATCTCTAGCTTGAAAGGAATAATAGAATTTTTAGAATCAAATCTCATAATCATGCCCAAATTTGGAATTGTATAACTGCCACTCTTGCAGAATGTTTGCAAGCTAAGTACTCATCATGAAGTCTCAAATGTGGAAAAAGAGATTATCGACTCTTGGCTATAAGATTTGAATATACGTGCAAGGGTCATCTGCAATAATGGAGTTAACACAAAGGATCTGTGTCAATTTATGGTAAAATAAAAATGTCCAGAAATTGGGTTTATCAAAAATAATTTTGGTGGTGCTTCCAAAAAAGAAATCTAGGAAAAGTTGGTGGAGGTGGTGTTTTTCAAGAATAATGAAGGTAAAATTCTCCTTGTTCGAAATCATGTGGAACTTTGATTAAATTAACAACCATGTAGAGGCTAAGGCACTTCTTGCAAGGATCAAGATTGTCATTGAAAAACAATGGAGATATATTTCAATTGAGAATGATTCACAAACTATTATTTATGTTGTCAAGAAAAATAGATGTGGGGATTGGAAAAAAATAGCATTATTTTTTATGTCCAACAATTATTATTATTAAAAACAATATCATGGAAATATCAGCATATCTATAAAGAAGGAAACAAGGTAGCAAATATCTCACCCAATCATGGTGTTGATCTTCATCTTGGTGAGAGTCAAATTCGAGAAGGAAATTGTCCCAAGGAGATTCTATTTCTTAATGAAAATGATAAATGTTGAATTTATCTCTTCAGATATGCAAAAGCCAAACTCCTTACAGATTTTAAAAAAAAATAGATTAAGAAGATGGAGAAAAACAAAGACAAAAAACATGAATGGCTATGTGCCAAAGAAATCAGGGTAAAGTTCTTTATGTAAAAAGAGTAATTGACCTTTAATTTATTTCGAAGTTCACTTTCCTCCAAATCTCTCTTCAATCTTTCAGCTGATAAAACTGCATTCAGATTTTCTCGGTCCTTGATTGCCTCTTCCAACCTTCTGTGGATAACCTCAAGTTTTTCTTCCAATACCACATTCTGTTACAAATCAATGCATGGCAAAAAATATTTAACATCAATTTTTATAAAGCACATATAAATACAATTGTTGAAACCACTAAATGAAATAATACACACAAAGGCCTCTCACATAAAAATGAACTAACAGTTTTTAGGAAGGTTCCAAAATAACTAGAGACTGCAAAGTTGCTTAACACATCAAAGCCTCCACATTATGATAGTTTTTTTGGTGATGTCTAATCTTAACCTAAAAATGAATAAGATAAAAAGTTTAAAAAATCAAAAAGTAAAAAAAAAAATATATCTCATTATTAATGATAGGGGTAAGAACTTATGGCTCAATGGAGTTGATCGGAACACCCATTTTTTTCATCTCACAATTATTAGACACAGGGTGTATAATAGAATAAGAATATTGAAGACAGAAGAGGGCAAGGATATAAAAGCAAAAGAGGATATTAGAAAGGAAGCAATTCATCTCTTTTATAATCTCCCCATCATTGACAATTTAAGAAATGTTGAATCAGTTAACAAATTGTTGAAGAATATTCTCCAAGTGGTGAATAGTGAAAAAATCTTTTTTTGGACAATCCTTGCCCAGAAGAGAATGTGCGCAGCGCAATTTTTAGCATGCAAAAGGATAAAGCCCCGGGTCCGAATGGCTTCCCAAATGGTTTCTTTTAGATTTACTAGGAAATTAGTAAGAACAATATGTTAGGCTTTGCTGGAATTTCAGCAAGAAAAAACAATTCTCAAGGAATGGAATTCTATATTCCTAGTTTTGATTCATAAAAAGCAAGTAGTAGACATGCTAAAAGATTTTCACCCAATCAGCTTGTGCAATTCCATTCATAAAATTTTGACAAAGGTTCTAGCCAATAGACTAAAGAGAATTTTACCTAAGATTATCTCCCCCAACAAAGTGGTTTTGTTCAACAAAGGCAGATCTTGGATGAGATAATCATTGTTAATGAGGCTCTACACTCCATGAAGATGAGAGGATTAGAAGGCATGCTATTGAAGATAAATATGAATAAAGCCTATGACAAAGTCTCCTGGAAGTTTATGGATAAAATGCTACAATATTTTGGTTTTGGGGCAAATTGGAGGCTTTGGACCATTGTTTGTATCTCCACTCCTCGGTATTCAGTGATAGTAAATGGAGAACCAATAGGTTTCTTTCCAGGTAAAAGAGGGTTGAGACAAGGTAATCGTATACCACCTTATCTGTTCATAATAGTGGTTGAGGCTCTAGGAAGGATCTTGACTGGAAAAAAAAAAGATGCAACCTTGATTAAAGGAATTCGGCCAGCATCATCTTTAGATATAATTACTCATCAGCAGTTCGTTGATGATACCATAATATTATCAAAGTCATTAGAGAATATCATGCAAATTCTCAAAACCTATGAAACAGCTTTAGGTCAGAAAATCAATTTCTTGAAAAGTAGGTTGTTCTTTGTTAACACTCCCCAAACTTAAATAGAAAAAAATTGCAAAAAGTTTTGGTTGCAGAGTGAATAGCTTTCCTAGTGTATATTTGGGGATGCCCCTTTTTATAGGCAGAATGAAAGGAGAATGTTGGAATTCAGTGCTTGAGAGATTCAATAGAAAGCTTGTAGGATGAAAAGGCTCTTCCCTTACTCAAGCGGGGAAATTACAGCTATTGAGAGCAACCCTCCAAAACCCGCCCATTTTCATGATGTCTTTATTAAAAATCCCAGCATTGATGGCTGGGAAATTGGAGCAAATATAGAGGAACTTTCTTTGGACATGTGTAGAAGAGAAACCGAGGATTAGTTTGGTTGCATGGGAAAAAATTTGCAGGCCTAAGCGAGAAGGCAGTTTAGGCATCAGAAAAGTGAAGCAAATGAACAAGGCTTTAATGGCCAAAGTGGGGTGGCGACAAAAGATTGAACATGATCAATGTTGGGCTCAGATCCTCTTTGCAAAATATCTTGAGAACAGAATCCCCTTTGCTTATAAGCTTAAATCTACCTTTAGGATCATCTTTGGAATGAGTTGATCAAAACAAGAAATCTCTTCTGGAAAGGTTTAAGATGGCAGGTGGGAAGAGGGGATAAGATACGCTTTTGGGAGGATGCATGGATCATTAGACCTTTAAAGGAAAAATATGGAAACATGGTTTAGAAGTACATCCAAGGAGGAAGATAATTGCAAAATGTGGCACGTGCTGCAGGTGGAAGGAGTTGATGCAATTGTGCAAAGTAGGCTTAACTCACTCAATCTCTACTTATAGCATTACTATCTACAACTCAATATAGGAGAGGATAGGCACTCTTGGGGTCCTAATACTAAAGGAATATTTCCTGTTAACTCGGTTGTTGCCTTTGAAAGAGATAAGGAAAATCATAATTTTCCCTCACATAGAGTTTGGGTTAAAGATCTCTTGTCGAAGGTATCTTTCTTTCTTTGGTTGGTATTGCAAAATCACATATTGACGGTGGACAATCTTAGAAGAAGAGGGATGATCATTCCTAAAATGAGTTATTTATGTTTTGGGGATGAGGAGACAGTTGATAATCTTTTTTGTCCATTGCCTTCTTTCTTTGGAAGTTTGCCATGCGCTTCTTCAGTCGCTTAAAAATCAATGGGTGACAACAAAGTCTTTGGAGGCCTTACGGGAAAGCTGAGTTAACCCTTGTCATAGCCCCCGATTGAAGACAATTTGGTTCTTTATTTTACCCCACTTCATTTGGTAAAAATGGAGAGATAGGAATAAACAAGTGTTCCAAAACAAGGCTAATAGTGTAGAGGTCATTATAAGAAGTATCAAAGTTGCCATTGCTGAAAATGCGGTTGTTAATATGGGCAACCAAATCTATGAAAATAAGTTGGAGGAAGAAATAGCAACAGACTAGCAACTACTTAAAAGCAATAGGGAATCAGATTAGCTAGCCAAGGAGAAAGGTGAGATGGACTCCTCCACCCAGAGTGGGTAAAACTGAATTTTGAAGGAACCTCTAAGGGCAATCCAACAAAGGCTAAATGGGGAGGGGTTTTGAGCTCTAGCTCAAGGGTAGTTATCTCTTGTTATGCGGTGAACTTTGGCCATGCATCTAACCATGTAGCAGAGGCGAGAGCCATGGTTACTGGATTAAGGTTTGCAAGAAAGATAAATGTTAAGAAGCTTCAAGTGGAAGGGGATTCTATGAATATCATTATTAGTTTGAATGCCAAGCAAATCGCTAGCTGGAGCATTGAAAGTATTATTCAGGATGTAGTGAATATATTATCAAGAATGGAGTCATTTGTGGTCCAGCACATCTACAAGGAAGGTAATGTTGCGGTTGATGTTATGGCAAACATGGGAGTTCAAATAAATGGATCAAAGGTATGGAATGACGTTCTCCCGAAGGCTATGACGATTATAACTTTGAAAGAGGAAAACACTTCGGATGTTGTTGAGTTAGAAGTTTCAAAGCCTTAGGGGAATTGATCACTATAAAAGATCTATTAGCGTGGGGCCAGTTTTTAAGGAAACTAAACTTCTGAATAAAGAAGGCTGCATATTGAATGAAGACTAGGCAGAAGCTTCCGAAGATCTCAGGAAAGTGGAATTGAAGCAGCGCAGAATTGGAGATCTAATTTGAAGCCAATAGAGAATTGATCAAAGCTCTTGAAGATTCTAAAGAAACTGCATGGATTGAATTTAAGAAATACTGAATCCCCATGGGATAGAGTTAAATCAAAATTGTTGTATGTATGTATGTATGCAGCATGCTCCTTTTTAGTCCAAATTTTGTAATATGCAGGTGTTGAAAGTGATTTTTCTCCTCTGCAAATGTAAAAGGTTTGGGGCCCTTTCAAAACCCCTTCATTTACCATAAAAAAAACATCAAACACTATGTTTTCTCTAACACTTTCCTTTCACGAATGGTGCTTGGTATATTAAGAGATTCTTCAAAATCTTACGAGGCACATACCTTAGGTACAGCAGGAATGTTCATCCCTAAATCGGGTTCAAACTAAGTAGATGGTTTCTTGTTATTATTTTGATCCTATTGTATCATGTCCTCTAAGCTCTAATCTGCCTTTTTCCCATAGGCTAAAGCCTCAAAAGAATTGGTGTTTCTTCCCATATCCTTACTTACTAGTCTCCACCTTTTATTTACTTTCATCTATCTGGACCTTGTTTTTGGAAATTGAAAACCATCATACGTAAGAATGGTTGGTTATGGTAAAGGTTTATTGATATCAATCATGACCAATATCCGGGTATAAATAGCCAAGACTATGTCTTTTGTAGTTTTTGAAATCTTAAGGAATTCTCCCAACGTGTTGCCAATTGCCTTGAAGGTATCCATTTCTCATAATTCAATGGGCAACCCATACATCCTGACCCATATTGGTACTAGGCATAGATTTATGTTTTTAGTGGCAGTTTCTTCAAACCAATGGGTAAGGAAGAGTCCTGCTCTTCCCATAAACCAAGGACCCCTTTTCAAGATTCTATATCTTTCCTACCTAGAACATAAAATGGCTAGGAAGAAACATTTCGAAAGAAAGGATAGACTCACTCTTGGAGACTTCCATCTCCTATCAATCCATTTTCTCAAAGCCGAAGCCCTTGGCCAAGAGCCATTAAATTTACCATTGATTGCCTTATCTTTGAGCAATGAGGATCATTGCTCTGTGAGGTCCTCACTAACCTCTACTACTAGGGATAATTCTAAGGATTTAGCTATAAAATTTGTCTATCAAAAGGACACTATAATTCAATATCTATTACAATTTACCAATATGTCCTATAGCAATTATATTATTTGAAAATAAACCTACGAAAATCTACCTGCAAAACTTTGAAGAAAATGAAGGGACAAATGAAACTTAGTTGTCCTGCTTCGCTAATGCCCTAGCCCTTCATTGCTCCTCCCATCATCCGAACCCTGGCTGACAAATATCAGGAATTTTGTTTTTCCATGACTTGAAAAACTATCATTGCCCTTGTTTCCTGGGGATGACGCCTGTCCCTCACAAAAGGGGGACGGCAGGGAAACTTCCCCTTTGATGCCCCCCCATACTAGAGATGAAAGGAAGACAGGGACGCGTTCCCAGGGGTAGGGGATGTGTCCCCATGTAACCTTGCTCTTTTCCAATGATTCTCAGCAGTGGAAAACTAGATAGAAGAGTGAAGAGGCAGCAAAGAACTAAAAAGTGGATCCTAAAAACAAGGAGATTGCAGATATTAATAAGAACCTCAAACGTTTCACCGATGTCAATACAAAATGGAAGGAATATAATGAGACCATAGAAAAGAAACACTACAAAACATTGAAAATCAGTATTCAGGAGCATTAAGAGTGGAAGGCTCTTGCAGCAGAAATGAAACAACTGTTGGCACAGCAATCATCTTCTTCTACTTAGATCATCACTGCATGAAGTGTACCAGTAGCAGCCTCTAGTGCAGAACAAAACATTTTGGAAGGTACATAAGCAGCCATTACAGATAATCCAGCGAATAAATGAGCATGACAACTGCCTCTATTACCTCCTCAAGATAAGAAACAACATATTGGACCAGAACTTCACATAATCATACCCAAAAATATCGAATCTTGATCACCATTCACAAGTCTGGCTTCTTTTCTTAGAGGGGCACATCCTTAAGGGCCGAAGCAGTTGGCTTTCTACGTTTAGAAATAAGAAACGTTCTTTAATTTTGTTAGGGCTGCAATGAACAGTTGCCCCCTCACTTTGTTTCAGAGGGTGAATAATGACCCTCTCTCATGCAACTTTATAATCATAAAAATATAACTTGCCTTTGCTGATTTTGGAGAGCATTCAGATTCATACATGTTTCAGAATCACCATGAAGGTGTCTTTGTTATCAGCTATTAAATTTCATGAATGTTTTCAGATTCATCTATGATTCCTTTTGTTGTTAACCCCTTTGGGTTACACGTCAGTATTCGCTTTTCTATCTACATATACTTGACATGATAATGGTGAAATGGTCAACTTTGGTAAATTAGCCTTTTAACATCCCATCATCATACCACCACAAAACAACCAGAATATTGACAGCTTTCACAACTGGGACCCGCCAAAGGCAAAGGGGGAAAAAAAGAAAAGGCAATAAGAAAAGAAAAGGATAATAGAAAAGAGTTTGGTTCTAAACACATAAGACTAGCATAATAAATGATAATCAGATAGTATTTCAAGGAGTTGACTAAAACTTTATTAGTATTCTTAGCTTAAGTTAAAAAGCACAAGTGATCAAATGTAAATGAGACTCAATGGTTAGAATTTTTATATTTTTTGTTCTACCACTATGTGGTCATGATGTTATACGGGTGGGGAGTTGTTTCAATCCCATATAAACAATTAAGAAAGACGAAAAAAGCACAAGTGAATGATGGTAAAAAGATATTGAAATAGCATTTTAGTGAGCAGGGAGCAAGTGTGACCACAAAGCGAACCTCAACTTCTGAGTTTTTGCTGCAAATCTTTGGAGAAATTCAAAAAGGAAAAATTCTCATGAGGAAAAGCTAGGTAGAAAGCAAAGAAATTCATCTATGAATGCCCTAGCTTGAAGTGAGGATGTCCTGCGCAGGGAAAAAGGAAAAATGAATCTATTTCCATCCTTATCCAAGTGGCAGATGCTTCACCAAAAGTGATTATCAAAGAAGAGATGATCAGGCATAATATAATGGTCCTTAAAAGCAGAGGGTTAACATGTAAGTTCAATGAATACTGCCCAACTTATGTGGAGATTCAAAAGTGGATTAAACAGAAGCGGGAATTGAATTCACAATATTCTCTGGCTTTCCTTCCAAAAGGATCTTTTCTTATCATCTTCTCAAATTTACATTTCAAGGATAAAATAATGAGTAGCAACCCATGGTTTAGGAGAGACGGCTTGTATTTAAGAGCAAGGATGTGGACACAAAAACTCTTAAAAGACTTACAATATGGGTCAGGCTTTTTTGAGTTCTATATTAGCTTATCAATAAGGAGATTCTGAAGAATATCGGTAATACTGCAGGAAAATGACACTGCCAGCTGCACCGTAAAATCTCCTTTTTCCCTCTTTCTTGTCAATGCAGCCAGCTCAAATGTGATTCAGTTAGATTTGGTCATGTTTGACATGTATTTCATTGGATTTGGTTGTGTTTGACATGGATTTCATCATCAGGAGTTAAATTTTCAGACGTAGATTTTATAAATATTTTTAAGCAAATACGATTGTTTTCCAATTCCTTTTGTCTTCTTTTCTTTTCTTTAAAATCCTTATATTCATGTTTTTATGCTTTCTGAAAGCACTTTACATGTTCAAAAAATTATTTTTAACTTTATATATTTATTCTTTTTGCAGTTTATTTACTGAGTTTTTGCCAAAGCCCAAGCCCAAGGGAAAATTTTGGGCTCTTGAGCTCTTGCTAGTACAAGTTCCTAAAAAACAGTATATATAGGAGGAGGATTTCAGAACTCAGGCAGCAAAGATTTTATTATGATTCAACTCTAACTATAGAAATCAAAGCTACTCATACCTTCATTATTATTATAAAAATAACAAACACAAGATTATGGTAGCTCCCTTGCTTCTATAATAAAATTGACAAAGTTGTTTATATAATTGCATTAAACAAAATACAGTTTTTGTGGATGATATTTGCACATTTTACCAGCAGATGGAATAAAAGATTCTCCAATCCCAAAACCAAAACATACAATACTTGACATGATAATGGTGAAAAAGTGCAGCTTTGGTAAATTAGCATGTTAACATCCCATCAAAATGCCAACCAAAATATTGACAGCTTTCACAATTGTGACAACTGGAATTTGCCTCAGCAAAAGGGGCAATGATAGAAAAGGGCTTAGAAACATGCTATAAGAAAAGTCAAGGATAATAGAAAAGAGTGTTGAGCCTTAGTGCAAACACATAAAACTAGCATAATAAATAACAATCAGATAGTATTTCAAGAAGTTGACTAAAAATTTATTAGTATTCTTAGCTTAAGTTAAAAAGCACAAGT